>VMBQ01016983.1:0-11655 GCA_007657795.1 Dreissena rostriformis | reverse complement strand
ACGAAATGGGATCACGAAAATAACAATTAAATGTGATTTTGGTGCATTTAAACGACTCATAAAACTGAGGTTAACTAGAATGGATGAAACATAAGAACGTTCATACAAAATCACGAAGTATAAATGGTCAATTTGTTGATTGCCAAAATGACATTTTTACTGTTTTCTTTAACATGTTATAGTAAATAGTACATACGTTTCCTATATGTCGTGTTCTGAGAAAACTGGGCATAGTGCTTGTGCGTAAATTGTCGTCCCAGATTAGTCTGTGCAGTCCGCACAGGTTAATCTGGGACGACAATTTCCGCTTTTATGGAATTTTTCGTTTAAATGATGTCTCTTCTTAGCGAAAATCCAGTTTAGGCGGAAAGTGTCGTCCCGGATTAGAATGTGCGAATTGCACAGGCTAATCTGGGATGACAATTTGCGCACAAGCATTATGTCCAGTTTTCTCAGAACACGACACATATGTGAATAATTGCGAGGCGTATCATACAGCGCGTAACAACTACACAATGCCATTTTAACATGACAGTCATTTTTAAATGTTAAAACTTACATAATATATATGAGTTTTTTTCAATAAGGTGTGGTACTACACATTTCGACCCTCATGTTTTGTCTGCAGTTAGATTTATCTGCTGTAAGTTTGGTTTATCGAGGTGGAGGGGGTGAGTTAACCAATTCAGCGAGCTTGAAATAAACCACATGTTTTACAAACAATATTTTCAATCAATCTGTCATGTAAAATGAAATTAGTAAAAATCAATCTTTAACTAATGGACATTAAAATATTTTATAGAAAGGGATTGAATGTTTTGATAATTGGCTCAAAGGATGATAAATAAAACTCAATTAAAATTATTTTATAACAAACATATTACATGTTGAACATTTAATCGACAATTAAACCGCGTTAAATGAAATTAACCACACGTCTATTTGCCACTGGATTATTCAATATAACCTTTCTTTGTGTTTTAACTTCCACCGACATATTTATTCAGATGTTAATAGAAACTTGCACTAAGTCGGAACAAGGAACGCGGAAATTAATACCTAATCTTAACTGTCTGAAAGAGGAAATAGAAACAAAAAACATGATTCCTTATGAGATAGTCGACATGTCGAGCCTTATTCGAGTACCCGATCTTTACTTAAGTTAAGAGTACTAAACATTATGTTATATAAGACAATTTCAAGAGTTTGAAAGTCAAGTGCTTCTAGGCTGGTCATTTAACGTTGTTCTGTGTTTCATTTCAGTTTAACTTTCTGTTTCAATTGGTTTGCTGGTGATAGCTCCATATCTTGTGTAGCTCTTGTATATTTTTGTTTTAAATCACTCACAAACACATTCTTATGGTGGGATAGAAATGCCAAAGGTGGGATAGACATGCCAAATGATAATCATAATAAGTTCACGAAACAAGGGCTTTGTGACAAAATAAAAATAATTTTATTTTAAAACTCCCGCACAAGAAAATTGTAAGAGGGGTTTAAAATGGAATCAGAAGTGCAAGTTAAATAGACCTGATTAACGACAGATGCAGTACACGATACCCATAAGGTTTTCTTCAATAATTGCACACGGTTTCATCTCAGTTGAAACTTAAGTAGTTGTCAGGAATTAAACGTGTTATGTTTGCGTTGTAAATTAATTATCGATATGAAATTCGAATAACTAAGATACAGCGAAAGACCGCACACACAAACAGGTAAAAAGGTATCACAACAGAAACAAAATAAAAGTTTTTATATTTATTTAAATTTTATTTCAGAAATGTGTACATTTTATTAGCCTTATTAGTTTTTTTTCAATAAATATGTATTTTAATATTTAAATGAAAAAACTATTTAACTATCACGTGATGCATTAAATATATGTTTTAATATGTAATCAACCAGTTGTCCTCAATATTGTAAACATCCCATATGCATTTAATAATGGAGTGAATGACGTTAGACTAGTAAAGCTTAAATAAACTAATTGAGCCGCGCTCTGGAAAAACAAGGCAGTCCGCACAGACAAATCAGGAAAGAGACTTTTCGCTTTTATGGAATTTTTCGTATACATGAAGTCTCTTCTAAACGAAAATCAAATCTAGGACGAAAGTGGTGGACTGCGCAGGCTAATCTGGGACGACACTTTATGCGCATTCATAATGCCCGGTTTGCCCAGAACGCAGCTTAATTTCGTTAACCCTCGATACAAATCGCCAAAGTGTTCAATGAATAAAACGTTATTGAAGACTGCGTATAAGCGCATTATGATAAGTTAAATAGTAAGATTTAAACGTGCACAATTCTCTGTTTTATGCAAATGTTTGAGTAAGGAAAGTGATGACCTTAAATCGTATAGATGTATAATACATGGCGTGAATAAATGTGTATTATCTGATTGTCCTCTAATTGAAGCAAATATTGATCCCTCATAAAGATATATTACCCAAACATTTTCGATCCATTTTATTAGCAAACATTTAAATAATATACACACACACATCAGGCTTTATTATGCAAACGTTACAAGTCAGTGGGGGAAGTCATTATGTTAATGCTGTCGTCTTTTTATGAAGTGAACATCTTCTAGTTAACAAAACAGACTATACACTAGATTATTTAAATAATTAAAACTTTGGAATTGTGACCATGGATCTGATACCAGCGTTCATGTATCAACAGTTATGTGATATGCCTCTTCCTTATTACGCTCCACCTGCCAATATTCTATAATGTATTGTTTTATCTTTCGCTCCTCAATCTCTTTCTTTATCATTCCGCCATCATTCGTCATCGCTAGTTCCAGAACACGTGGCAGCGCTCCGATGATGACGACAAACACCACGTGCATGACATCAGAGATCTGCGACGTAAGAACGGGAACGAACGAATACGTGATATCCAAAGTGATGTAAACAAGTACCCCGATGACTGTTATATGGATAATAAACTTGAGTACCTCCCGATGGACGGGACGAAATTGTTTGACAATACTGAAAAATAGCCTTTTTGGAATTCCATGCGTGTCATCAATGGTTCTAACCTTCGGGAAGACCGGAGAGTCCGCGATAGCGTTCAGGACATTTTGCGGTGTGTCGATAACTTTTCCGTTAATTCGAATTAAATTAAGTTCCACTACTCTAAGGTTGGATATATCAAGATGTCCGTCACGAATCGACACACTGTTGACATTACTTTCTAGCATCAAAGACTGCTCTACAACAGTAGAAAACAATGTGAGGTAGCCGTCACCGAAATCCCGCACGAGCCGGACAATGTAATAAACTAGAACAACGCCGAAAAAGAGATAACCGAACGCAACAGAGGGATACACAATAACTGCGACGAAACAAAGCATAATGACCTGACATATGAATGTAAAACTTTGAACAAAAATAAGAATCAAGCAATAGGTAAAGCATAACATCATCGTGGAAACAGTAAGAGTGAAAAGGACGGATGTAATAGGATTTTGAAATATGCATGTAAACAGCTTTTGTTTTGCGTATTTTATTGACACGGTAGTGCCCTTAACAGTGATTGCAACCAAACCAAACAATGGAAATGCATAATAAACAAAGCATACAGCAATCTCCAGGACGCACCCGCAAAGTAAAAACGGATATATCAATAGCTTCAGAAAGATATTAAGATATTTATGTTTGCTGAAATCACAAAACCGCGGCTTCTGTATTTCGAATACTCTAGACCAAAAGCCACCAATAAAAAGCATGGAAAAGCTAGCCTGGAAAAGGCACGCAGCTTTGTCGTACCCCGGGGCTGTCTTCCTTGTGAGAAGAGCTAGTCTAAATATCTCATCAGTGCCAAGAAACAGAGGTGAAAAGGTGCGAGTAATGGACAAACCGTTCTCGGTAACAGCTTTGAAACTTCTTGGGAGCACAACAAAAACCATTCCAAAGACAAAGTACATGCCAAAAATAGCGAACGGACCCCCTAACAATGGGACAAATACCTTATCTCGATATTTTGGGTGGACAAGTATTGACAAAAATTTCAAGGGGCTACCGTGTTTTGCAAAATCTGACATCGTTATTATGTGGTCCTTTACACCAACACCATCCATGTACATGAGTATCTGCACAAATATAACACTTGGTCCAAGTAGCAATAAAACCAGTCGTCGCACTCTGGAGAACACATTTGGGAATTTATGTTTGACTCCATTGCAAACAGATCCAAAGACGTCCGATACAGTCAGTGGAGACTTTCCATCAAGAAATATCCAAGAAGACTTCGCATTATCCTCACACAATTCCTCGCGTTCTTCTTCATCGTCATCGTGACTCCTTGAAATAGTGTCATGTTCGGTAAGCCAAGCGCTGAAGCGGTATAGAAGTATTGGGAAGTACAAAGCGATGAGCACACCTAGAATGTAAGGTCCTATCAACATTTGACGCCATTTTTTAATTTGGTTATTAAAACAGTCATACTCGAAGGATCTGTTTTCAAAGCGAAACGACGATTTGCAACAGTTGTAGTTGATAAACGCAATCGGAAGAACGGCATATAAAGCTGCGTAATACGCAATTGAATGTCTTATTCCTGGCGCCTCTGCAAGGTAGCAAAAGTAATTGATGGGGTATTGGCGATAGCTATGCTTGGCAATAGACTGAACTAATTCAAAAAGCGCCTTAGATACCATCTGCGCAGCATCTTTCGTACCAAGTGTTATATGACATGATTCTGGGCTTGCCTTCAGCTGGATGTAAGGAATACTTGAAGTTTTATATGACAGAAGGCCAAACGATAGCACCCCGTGATCAATTGGCCACTGCAAGTACGGATGCTTCCTTTCATCAGTTGTATACGTCCAGAACCAAACTTTGGCAAGAAAGGCTTCGCTAGTTATGTTCACTTCTACGCCATCATCAAATGAAATCGCTAGTTGTATAAAATTTGCATGCGTGCCTAAGAGGCGACTGGCAAAAAATTCTCTACTTTGGTCCCATACTGTAAAATTTGTGCATTCAGGTTAAATGAACTCTTGATCTAAATTAAATCCTGATTTTTCCAGACCATTTAAGTTTACCAAAGGACGTGCATTATGCACAAATTCGTTAGCTGAGCCTTATCGTGCTTGGAGGTTATGATCAACCGCTTCCTTAACATCGGTTGTGATTTCTGAAGTCAGAACAGATACAAGTGTGTATGACGACGCCGCAACGGTTGCCTCTTGATGATTTACTTGTTTCTGTGCATTCACAGACAACCCTTTGGATGTTGTGTTGCTGATTTGTTGTGGCTCGGCCGTGTTGTTCATCTCCGTGATATAAACGGCACAATTCTTTCCACGAGCTTGCATGAGGACCAGCAGAATTACAGGAAACCTGGCCATTGATAGTTTCTGCAAATAATAAATATACCACATGTTTAAAGATATAAATAACGTGTTTTGATTGCTTAAAATATTGTTTACACTAAATAATTACAAAAAAGTTATTAAACACATCGTTTATATTTGTCCAAAAAAAAGAAAAGAATACAGCGACACCAACAAAATTGTCATTTACTTGTAATTATATTGAATATTAAAAAGTATTTTATGGATCAATTTTTACCTGATTTTTAATCCTTCGAAATGTTGATGTGTGTTAACTTATTTTTTCTCTCTAGTTGACTTAATGAGATTTATCTTTAGCATAAACGATTCAAAGACATGCCCGTGCACACCTGTTAACAGACTAATGCAATACAACATTGTTTTTTTTTCAGTCACAAGGTTTCTAAATCGTTTTTCTTCCTTAAAGACACTTTTTCTTCCGCGCCCATTTTTTCTTCCTGTAAATAATTAATTTCCATTTTTTTTTAAACCTTAACATAAATTTCGCATTGTTAAAGACAGATACAATATTAATACAAAGCTTGCGATACGAAATGAATTGATATCATACAGAAACAACAGGAAATAAAATTTGAAGCACTTTAGATAACTACTTAATAAGGTGTTTCAATATAACAAACCGAAACCAAACGATCAGTAATTTAGTTTCGTTATGTGAATAATTTTCCTTTCCGTGATCAACATCTTTTAACCATAAACAATTTGTAATTAACATTTATAAGTTTGGTTAACATTAAATGGCGGTTGCAAAATGTGTAAGAGTACTTTTGTCCCAATTTCCCATGTGAAAAGTACTAAGAAGCCATTTTCATTTGCTTTTCTTAATTTGGATCGTATGGTTTAAATGCGTAAATATTACTATAGGTAAACACAATAGCCACATTCTTGCCAAATATAAGTTTATATCCCACGAACTGAACATATTACATCGCAAAATATTCAAAATTGCAGAGTTCTTAACTCTCTCGGAGTTCTAGTTTATTGAGTGGTTTTGTATGAGGATGCATTAAAATGACTAATATATATTTAATGTACGTGAGATTTGGATCTTATTAAATTGCAAATCGTAAAAAAGTTAACGGAAATAAACGTTCAGCAGACCTGCCTTCCCTATTTTTTAAGATGTAAATGGAAACAAATTGCTTTTAAGCCATTATGAACAGTGTTTTTGGGGCCGGACTCGAAATGAATTGAAACCAATTGGAAACAACAGGACCATAATGAATACAGCACTGAAAATGACTACAAGCGCGGTTTTTGAATTTGTTTTGTCAATTTCGCGAACCACTTACCAGAAGTCTGGTGTTTAGTTTCCTTATGTGAATAATGTGCCTTTCAGTCTACAATACACGTATCGTTTAACTGGTTAAACATTATCAATGGGCCTTTATTTGTTTTGTTAGAGATAACGCTCGCGTAGTGTGTAATTCGGCTTGTAGAGCCAATGTTTCATGTCAAAATACGTAGAAGCTCTTTTCATGTGCCTTTCTTCATTAGTTATGTAACCTTGACATGCGTAGACATAATACAAATTAGCTGCATATCGACTTAATGTCAGTTTTCCCTACCAACACTCATGAACAATCTTATTTCAAAATATTTAAAGTACGGTTTTGATACTTAAAACCTTATTGAATTCCACGTGACTTGAAAATCTAGAAAAGACGCATTTGTTTATAAGAAACATGAAACACCTAGTCTTTTCTCGATGCAGCATTGTTTTATTTTTATAGTTAACTAACTGAACTATTTACCCAGAAATAACACTATTAATAATGAATTACATCTGTTTACATAACGTTGACAAACATGTCTTTCAAAAAACACGTAATATATATTTTGAACATGAGAGTTGAAAACGGAACATTATTTATTATCAGTTCAATTGAAAAAACTAGACGAGACATAACTTGTATCACTTGTTTTTGTTTTATCCGTTGTATAGAAAATTAACAAGGGAAAGACCCCCGATAATCAGGGCCGGATTAAGCACTAGGCTAAACACATTACAGCCTTGGGCCCCCGATTTTTAAGGGGCCCCAAACGGCAGGCCAGTTTCCCAATTATGATCTTTATTGCGCCATTTAAAGACTCTATCGGGATTGCAGTCTCTGTGTTGTATATCCCTTCAGCATCTTTAGTTTCTCTGTTTATTATACGAGATCGACTTGCCCGTATGGTCATGAAAACATCTGGACCGTTTTGTTCGCTTTGATTTACTATGCTATCTGGATGCACCAGTGGGGGCCTCTTAAGATATGTAGCACAACAATGCTTAGTCGTGTTAAATACACGGTCATGGTGGCGAAAACATGTCGACTGTTGTCATAAAAGTTATTAAAGAACTTGGACTTGACATATCCAGTCTAAGAGGTAAGAGCTACGAAAATGCATCCAACATGTCTGGGATTTATTCAGGACTCCAAGCACGAATTCGAGAACTCAACCCTCTTGCATATTATGTCCCCTGTGCCGCGCACTCCTTAAATGTCGTTGGCTCTGCCACCGAGTCTAGCTGTGTGGGTGTCACGTCATTTTTCACATTTCTTCAAGCCCTCTATAACTTCATATCAGCATCAACTCACCGTTGGAAGAAAATAAAGGACGCCTTACCTCCCAACGGACTCGTGGTGAACACGCTGTCAGATACTCGCTGAAGTGCAGGGCAGATGCAACCAAATCGCTGAAGAAACGGCGGAAACTATTTCGTGACGAGAAAACGACACCAGATGCGAATTTGGAGCTTAGTTCACGCGACAATTTTCGAATTCACACATTCTACAGCATAGTTGATTGTCTCACAAGCGGTTGAACGCATATTTTGGTCTTCACAAACTGTTTGGTTTCACGACAGAGTTTGAATGGCTCACCTTGGTTGATCTACGAAAATGAATAACGAATGTAGTGGAGTCTTTTCCAGATAACATTGCGGCGTTTTTCGTTGACGAGTTCGTTCAGTTTAAAGCAATCTTAGAAGCGGATCAAGACAGAATAATCACCCACATGAGTTAACTGCTGGAGTTAGATGGAGGTCAACTACCGAAACATTTCCAAACGTTGCCATCGCTGTACGAATATACTTTACAATTCCAGTTAATAACTGTCAAGGTGTGAGGTCATTTTCAACATTATCACGCGTGAAAAACTATCTGAGGAACACCATGCGTCCAGAAAGGTTGACATATTGGGGCTACTGTCTATTGAATGTCAAATCCTCCGAGAACCAGACTTCACACAGCTGATCGATGACTTTGGCCAGTTGAAGTGTCGTAGAAGAGACTTATAGGAATCTGTTACATGTAACATGTGTGTTAAGTTCAGTTTATAAAATAGTTATACATTGTTTAACTTGTTTTGCTATGAATATAATGTAACTGTCAACTGTGACCAAATTTGCAAGTTTTCCGATCTTTTTTGTTGTATAGTCAATTAGTATCTGCAATAGACAGAAGGGGACCAGAGAGAAGGGGGCCACTGTAACATGTGCAGCCTTGGGCCCTGCCGATAATGTTGAAGAACTTCATGTCTAACCCTTTTTCCATTATGTATGTATGGACCAATGTATATATTTGTACAATGTCATTATTTGGAAATAAAATATGTTTAAAGTAACTTAGTTTATTTCATATATGTGCAATGTATTTACAGTTAGTGCGATGAATTATGGCGCATCTCAAGAAACGTCACATTTATCTTCCTATATAATTTGTGTAGACCTGTGTTGTTTTCTTTCGTAACTTGCATGTGAATGAACGTTCCACCGAAATGACAGACCGAGCGCGCACTTGCGCCCCCAAAACACTTAACAAGGACCTTCAAAATCGACGAACCATCCTTTGAGTTCGTCTTCACCTCTGTGTTTGGAACATACATATAAAGGTACATTACTTTTGGGGATCACTACACATATAAACAAATATTCATTTAAAGTAAAAAACAAATATATAGAGTTTAATATTAAGCAAGTTATGTCTATTACACAATATTTAATCTATATAAAGTAACGTTTTACGTTAACTAATCAACTGCCATCTGTGTATTTATCGCGGCAATTACTCGTTATTAAACTTCTAATATAGGTTATGTTATTGAGCTACAGATTGTCTTAATTAATGTTTAACTTCTTCAGATATGCAACCAATGAAAATTATCCATACGTTCATGTTATATAGTTAAACTAGGTTGTGTACAATTCTTCTGTCTGGAAAACTGTTAGTATATACAATCAATTAATGCAATAACTTTGCCTAACAGTTCCTGCAACGGGAGTTTCCGTGTTATGGATTGCGGTCGCAATTCCAGTTGTGGCAGTCATTGCCTTCATCTCTTTTGTTTACGGTCTGCGTATTTCTACGCTGGTATAGTTGCTCTTCACAAAAAAGACAGGTGTAAATCCAATCAGAGGAAGTCAACACATATTGTTTATGTCCAATATAAAGAAGTGAAACATAATCGTAAAATAAACCTTACGGAGCTATTATTAATATTTGTTTTTACATGTACGCACATGTCATGTTGTAGAAAACGTCGTAACGGCTCGTCAGCACAGAATTACAAGACGCCAACCAAGGGGTCTTCACATGCGATTGCCAATCCGTATACACAGCGGAGTATGTTCTGGAGGATGCAGCCTCAACGGAATTCACGAATGTGACAATTCATTCCGACTAGATGATAATTTTAATTGCAATACGATATGTTTGCATAAGCATGAGGTGAATGTTTAATCAATTATTGCCTGTATGATGAACATAGAATCAATAAACGCAATTTGTTCATCAACAACGTTTATGGATAACAAAAAACCCACATGAAGTCATATGTAGGGGCAGTAACCATTACCAGTGTAACAATGTGTATTTTATAGCGGTTGTCTCAATATGTTTTGAACCGTCAAAGTATGTGTTGCGTTTAATTTTGCTGTTCCGCTTGCTCCACAGCGGACATTAAAAAAACAAAAAAAAAACAAAAAACAAAAAACATAATTTATAAAGTAAAAGGCCATTCACAATATATTGATCTTTGTATCGAAATTATGTAGTCATATGGTCACCTGTTGTAAATAAAAAGACTAGCAAGGGCTTATAAGAATTTCTCTTCTGATAATTTTTCTGGAGTTTCAATATCCAATATATAGTAGTAACCTCACTATTCTATTAACATAAAAGCTACATAGAAAGTGGACCACTAGACTGTGGTCTTTTGAATGCAATTTCGAACTGCAAACAATTGGATGACAATAGCAGCACAGTATTCGGAAGTATTGCAAATCCCATCTTTGTATCGAAATAACCGCGGCGTCTCTATATTGTATAGGCAATTGGTCACTTACCTAAAATAAAAAAATAAAATAAAAAACTAGTGAGGGTAATTAATTTGTCTCTCCATTTTTATAATAAACATTGTTTTATTTGTAGTTAATTTTGAAGTGTTTATTCTTTCGTAATGCAGACTGTGGAAACCTGTTACCCTTACAAACTGATACACGACCACCAACAAAAGCCCATAAAACAAAATCAACTTGAAGCTGAACTAATATGTTAGCGTTAGAGTTTTGTTTTTCATTATTCTGTTAAATAAATTACTAAAATAAAATAAGGTAGTGATGGCTTGCATTCATTATTTTATTCACTCTCAATAGACACTGGGACATTGAAAAGGATGTACGTTTTCAAATACGCAGAAATTTAAACAGGGCTCATACTAAGTATAAGGATAATTTTAATCAAAGTTACTTGTAATAGTGAGTAATTTCTCACTAGATGGTTTGATGTTTTACCTAAAGATTATTTTACAATATTTTGAATATCTTTAAGCTTAGCCGTTTAACTTGACATACTTATATGGGGTATCGAGTTTTATCGAGAAACTTCGGCTGCTAAGAGATTAATGCTTGAATGTTCTCATGTTTGCAGTTAAATAGATTTCCCCCCAAAAGGTTATACTAGCTTTACATCTGAAAAAAAAAAATTTGTGAACTGAATAAGTCTGTACACCAACATTGTTTTCAGATTGTCACTTTTGAAATTCTTGTATATGTACGTCGTTCCTTAAAGGTTGGTACACATACTTAAGTAAAATGGTTATAATCCTATATCATGCTTTGAATATAAACAACCATAAGATAAGGATAAATAAAAATAACTTAAAATGTAATGAAATAAAAAAATCACCACGAGCAGTCTTACTTACCTGAACGCGATGTGCTCTAGATTAATTTCAATCGCCACTGACTTGTCGTTGAACGTTGTCTAGAGTCGTCTGCAATTTACAAAACAAATATTTTTTTTATA
>VMBQ01016977.1:0-10288 GCA_007657795.1 Dreissena rostriformis | reverse complement strand
TATTATTATTATTATTATTATTATTATTATTAGTCTAAGTATAACTAGTAGTAGTAATTATGTTTCAACTGTCATACATTGATTTCCTTATATATTGCAAATTTGTGAACACTGTAATCATTGTCCACTTGGGCTGTTATTGGCCTTCTGGATCCGATACTAAATAAACAAACAAATATAACGTAATTGATATTGATTGAAGGTTGAATCTTTTACTTAAAAAAGAAATAAGACACACACAGAATATATTGATGAAAAGGTCCAACAATCACTTATTTTTAATTTATTTGTGTGTGTGTGTGTGTGTGTGTGTGTGTTTTTTTAAAATTACTTTGATGTATATTTCGAATGTGTCTGCCCCAATCTGTAATGCAGCAACTTAAACAAACATGAGATATGTAAACAACAACACATGCATACGAAATGTACTAACATGAATGAATGGCACAAATTAAACAGAGAAGATTTTTGTAATCGTATTGACTGGTTAACTTTGCAATTGCACGATGGCAATGAGTACGCAAACATATCAGAATATGTACGAGGTTCTCTATTTAGCGTCTTTATGATTATAATAATATACCATCAAGACAGGGAATACAAACAAAACAAAAAATAACTATGGCATTAATCTTAATCTTCATCATTTTCGGAACATATTGTTACAGTAAAATGTGTAATCTGAAAAGTAGAACACTACTAAACATAATTTCTAAACATTGTGTACATATTTTCACATTTTCGATCTCTTGTTTAGTTACGGCATGCAAAAACCTTCATTGTACGTTGGGGATTTACATAGAGTCTTCACTTTTTCAGGTATTGACCTGACCATGTTAAACTTCGAACAACATAATACTTTGTTTTAGTTATAGCTTTTTAGATAACATTATACATCATTAAAACTACACATGTGCCAATGAGTTTTGCCAACTTTATAACTTCAAACCACACTACTTATTTTTTAGCAAGGCATTATTAATGCAGTTACAAAATACAAGAAGCTGAGAGGCTCTACTGACATCTGTTTTTGAAGCCTTTATTCCCAAAAGCCTACGGTCCATCTTAGTATATACAAAAGGTAAAACACCAAATGTATGTATAATTACCAAAAATCAGTCCTCGCCAGTATCTATAAATAAATGATTGACTATTTTTAATTGTATTGAAACAAAATAATGGCGACACATTTTCTATGCCTTTTCATATTACAAAAGATACCAATTTACTGTGGTTTCAATATAGAATTGTACAAACTTCTTCCTATTAAAAATTGTATATGCCACTTCAGCTAACTGAAACTTTTGTCAAACTGAATGTGAAACTTAAGAACATATATTTTGAGAATTTAAGCATGTCAATAAGTTTGGATGTAATATGTGTTTTGATAAAATGTTTATTTAGAATTGTAAAATATACAAAACTAGACCCACTCTTAAAGCAGCTTAATCATACCTGTCATTGCATTACCATGTACTTAATGAAATAAGTATGTCATAAGGGATTGTTGTTTAAGCTTACCAATATAGGCAAACGAGGCAGTATTTTATTCTGGTTCAAATCCAACCTTACAAACCGCAAACAAAAAGTTGTTCTCCCAAAGGCAGAATCCAATTTGTCTCATATCAACGCTGGTGTACCACATGGCTCAATTTTAGAGTCTCTTCTGTGTTTAATCTTCATTAATGATATTGTATAAGAAATTAAAGCAAACATCATGCTATTTGCCGACGACACTAGCTTTTATGATGTAGTGGACAATCCAGTCAACGCTGCAGCTATAATACCTAACTTCGATTTCGAAAGAATCAACAAATGGGCTTGTCAGTTTTAATCATAAGAAAACGGAATCAATGCTTATAAGTCGCAAGAAAAACACAACTCAACATCCCCATGTATATATGGATAACGTCGTCATTAGCGAAGTAACAAAACACAAACACCAAGGTCTCTTCTTTACGAAATATTTTAAATGGGGAACCCATATTGAGTACATTGTTAATAAAGTCTACACAAGAATAAACGTAATGAAAAAGTTGAAATTTAATTTAGATCGTTCCTCACCAGAAACCATCTTCTTATCAGTTATACGTCCATTGCTCGAACACGGCGATGTCATTTACGACAACTGCACAACACAAGACCAATAACTGTTAGAAAACGTACAATATGAGTCTGCACGAATAGTCACAGGTGCCACGAAATTTATCTCTATTCAACAGCTTTTGGAAGAAGTCGGATGGGACATTTTAAGTAATCGGAGAGCTAAACAAAAACTCATTCTTTTTTACAAAATGACTAACACTCTTTCTGACTTATATCCACCCACAAATACAAACGACCGTTATAATTAAAGGAATAACCTTTCACTTTATATTCATAGAGCTAGAAATGCGCTCTACTACAACTATTTTATCCCATCCACTACTTGGGCTTACAATAGCCTTCCAACCGAAATCTCGAACGCAACATCCATCTTTTCATTAAAAAAACGTTTTCCATCATCAGCGGTCATACTTCCAAAATATTATAATTATGACAAACGTAAATCCCAGATAATACATACGCGACTTCGCGAAAACTTCAATATCACTTTCACATGACCTATTTAGTAAAAACATAATACCATGCCCTCTTTGCTCTTATGGCGAAGGGGAAACAGCTAGCCACTTTTTTTTGCCTTGCCCATTGTACTCCACCATTCGAGTGCGACTCTTGAACTCTGTATCGCACTTCTGTATACCCTTACCCAAAGCATTGCTGTTTGGAAATCCTCTTCTTTCTTTGGAAGACAACTGCAATATTTTCTCAGCAGTAAATACCTTTATTAATAAATCTAAACGATTCGATAAGACGCCTTCGGCACCAATTCCCTCATAATCGTTTTCCCCAGCCTCACCTAACGCTTGCTCCAACCTCGTTCTGCCAATCTAACTCCTTTTCCATTCCTCTTCCACAAACTAACCTTACCGTACACATCCACTACACCGATCTATATCCATACTAACCTGCTCTTTCCCCATCAAAACTTAGTTCAATTTAATTATACAAATGCATGTACTTTCCATCACAACCACTCTACATTAACATGTCTAACAATCGAAGTCCTTCTCGCCTTATGCATCGTTAATACGTGCCCGTGGAACGACTTACAATAAGCTTAGTGTAGCTTCCAGGTCAATCCACATTTTACTGCGTATGTTTTTCATGAATATGCATTCCGAAATAAATATGTTTAAAACAAATGCAATTAAATATTTTAATTATTTATGTCAAAGTAAAGAAAAGGAACTATTGCTATTTCTTTTGCAGTAGTTGTGGTATGGGATAGTTATGATGTCAATTATATGTTAAACAAATATTGTTTGTATTGTGATGTAAAAGCTATTGATGATCAAACGTTTAAAATGTGATATACTACGCAAACATTTCTTGTGAACTGTGTACGGTGTGGAGTGGGATGCCCGCGACCCTCACACACCTTTTAACGGGGAAAATAAAGTATATTGAACGGAACAAAAATACACATGTGCACATACATAAAAAGTCCTTCATGTTTATACGTTCGCTAATTGAAATACATTTTGAGGCAAACTTAAAAACATGTGTATTTTATTACTATCAAGTATAAGGAGAAATTCATACATTCGGATATTGCATCAGCATATTTTTCGAATTGCATTACAAATGTAATATAGTGTATCTATGTGCAACGATTCATGTATGTATTTGAACATTACGCCCGCATCGTTGGTGAAGCATACCAAATGCAATGTATTACTGTCATGTACAACCATTAATGTATGTCTTTGGAATTTGCATTGGCTTCATTTTTTAATCATATTGAAATGCTTTGTATCACTTTCGTGTACAACGGTTAAGACGAGTATATACAATTTTAATATCAACATGTTTATATCACAATCGTAAACCAACATTGCTAATTTCGATAAAGTTCATAACGACCACGATTACACCGATTAAAACAGGTTTACTCGTATGTTGATGCAAAACCAAACGAGTGTATACATGCCGTACGAACACATATGCACGCACACTATTGGTGACTTCATAACAGTGTACATCTCTTGTGTACATTGATGAGTTTTCTGCTTTATCGAGGAAAAGTATTTGTAATTGAATAGTGTTCTACTTTCGTTCATTGTCTGGTGCAACGTCTTCTGAACTTTTATTCTAGTTTGTATTCATCAACGGTTAATCCGTTTTCATAAAAATAGATCCACAATACTCGCTTTATAGCATTCATTTAAAATTGTATCGGCTTTTTTTGTAAATGCACGGTGTGATCGCTATTTTATAACGATTGATGTATTTGAAAATTACAGTCGCATTGTTTGTGAATTATTCTAGCATTGAATAGTATTATACTCTCGTTCATTATCTGGTGCAACGTCTTCTGAACTTTTATTCAAGTTTGTATTCATCAACGGTTTATCTGTTTTCATACAAACGAAGATCGACAATACTCGCTTAAAATCATTCATTTTAAATTTTATCAGCTTCGTTTGTAAATGCATGGTGTAATTGCTATTTATAACGATTTATTTATTCGAAAATTACAGTCGCATTGTTTGTGAATTATTCTAAAAATGCCTATTAGTACTGTAACAGATAACAATTAATGAATTTACTGCGTCGTTAATGAATGATATAAAAATGCATTTAGTACGGTCATGTTCACAGATTAATTTATTCTTTTGGAAATTACATCATCATACTTGTATTGATCTCATCAATATCATAAACTCGACTTCCGTCACTACACATCCTCTGATGGACCTCTCTCAATATCTCTTCACGACGTCTCTGTGTCGCCTGCAGTACAGTATCCGACCAATTAATCGAATCAGTTTTATCCGTGCACTGTCCAATTCTGATCATGAGCTTCAGACACAGAAGTTCAAGTTCCAGTCTCTTCTTGCAAAACCATAACAGAGGATCTGGGTGTGAGATAATTGTTTGTCGTAATTTCGGCAATCTGAGTACCATATGTTGACCTTCATCAATCATGAGGGTAAGGGTTGCTACCCAAGTCCGCCCTCGTTCGTCATCCATTCCACTTCCCTCCATCAGATTCCTCTCAGGTATCATATAATATGGAAGTTGTTTCGAAATTATAGCAGTTCTGAGTTCCGCCAGTCCTTCACGAACCCAATGAAACAATGCCCTTTCATTAAACAATGCTTGTGGGTATTTCTCCGCAATCCACAATACGATGTTTTTTACAGTGTACGATGTGAGTTCTTTCTTTAGAGGTTTTAACACATCCTTAACTACCATCTTTAATATAACATAAATGTAAACCAGGGTGTTATGTAGACTGCTTATAAGCTCATTCTCCCCAGTGTTAAAGCAGATCCTCCATTCTACGTGTTTATATTCACTACCCTTAGAAGCAACGGGTGACACAAATGCTCCCATTTTTACGACCTTGTGAACGACGTCCGGTGGTGGCCAATGGCGAAGGCGTTGAGCCCATTTATGTAGTATGGCGGGACAGTGACAGTGTAAGGAAAATACCATATCTAAATGAATGGTTCCTGATGTGGTAATCGGCCAAGACGGTCCCGCACGATCATGACGTACATCCTCTGGACTAAATTTCATTGCATCATAAGCATTTATATATAAATCACTGCTCAGGAGAGCACGTCTATTTTCATAATAGCACAGAGCATTTTTAACGAAAGGGTGAATCTTCGTGCCAATTCGCTTAAGAAACAATCTACAATGTCCGTGGTAGCACATATCGGTATTTAAAGTGAATACAGTCGTCTCCCTTGGCAGTTTGTCACAATGCGTACCATTTTCAAGACACATCACAAAGCAGTCTACATACATTAAGTCATGGTCGCTCTCCATGAAGCGCGTCAGCCCCTCTGCCTTGCTACCCGTAGTGAAACACGTCATCACACTAGGTGATTGACCCATCAGCTTGGCAAACTTTCTATAGGCGTCTGTCCGAGCCTGTCTGACGTGAGGCCCGTAACCTAGCCAGTTCATGACAGTACAGGCTTCTACTGAGGCTTGTTCCATGAGAACCTTGAATTGAACCTCAAGTTAAAGTACACAAATATAACGTGAAAGTAGCGTACATTTTAACTTCATTAAAATAAACGATTTTATTGAAAGTGTTGTTTATATATTTCTACTGGGCTATCAACTAAACGTTTTCTACAGACAAGTACTTGTCACTATCGAATTCATCTATAATTAAATTTAATCTAAAATAATGTGAAGCTCCCTTTTTTCTTTGTGTTTAATTTCAATACTCAAAATCAGTTACATACAACACATATTAGAAAGGCATTTGATGATAGCAATCATTTATAATTAGGACTGTAACATTGAAACTGCCTAATTTACAAGTAAACTAGAAATGTTTTAATATACCTTCAATCATGTTATATTGAACGTACATGTACTGAAAACGAAGGTCGTTCATGAACGCTTACGTTGTTTTTATAAGCAATCATATCAAGTTTGTGATATAAATGTATTAATAAAAATACATTTGAGTAAATGTTTTTGCAGTCGTATGTAATATGTATGTCCGGTCTAAACATAAGGATAATAAATAAACAAATTAATAATACTCAGTTATATGTATATTTTGTTATTATTCGCTTCCTTTATGTATTAAAACGTGTGTGAGACTGTGGTATTGGCATCGTTGATGGCGAACATTAATAAAACAATATTACATTCTTATAGAGAAAATATGACGCTTACTGGAGAGTGTTTAGACAATTATGATAATCTTGATACAATTGATACTTCTATATCCTTAGCTCATGCGAGCAATCAATATGATACATAGGTTCACAAAACATCGAAAGAGCAGACCAAACTCTCAATCTATCGATTGTTATCAAGAGTTATATAGACGTTTCAATACCTGCTAATAACCACCTCTCAACGCAGATCCCAGACTAAAGTTTCGCGACTAAAACAAAACTATAGTGCTAATTGTCAAAAGGAACTGGTTGTCACGTTAGCGTGGCGTGTTGTTTTAAGTAGTCGATAGCTTTAATGAGCAGTATGTCGAGTGCTTGTAATGCAATTTGTATGTTTATTCCATTGCAAAAAGCATAACAATTATTCAAACACAATTTAAGGTTTACCTTTTTCTAGAAAATGTCGAAGGGTAACTCATCGCGCAGTAGTTAGACCGGTTAACCGGTTGCATCCGTTTTTATAATCTTAGGCCGTGTTCAACAGGTTTTTACAAAGGTAAGTACAAATTATTCAACATCAACTATTGTAAAAATCAACTACAAAGCCAATACAAAAAAAAAACAACATGTTTGTATTCATCATTTTCAACTTCACTATGATAATAACTATTTTCACTGCAAATGCACATATTTACCTGAGACTGACGGCTGTCAAGGCCGCTGTGACGTGGATCACGTTCATGATCTGACTCATCTCGCCAGTCACCACCTTCCGCCATCTGTTAACATAGTGTGAGAATAAAGATATGTATTTTTACACACACAATAACTGATTCAGATTGAATTAATTTCTAATATATTGGGCTATTTGTTTCTAAATGTCATTAATACTTCTTGTAAGTTAAGCCAATAATTTGTATTCAATTCTAACAATTCAAGGTTCAGTGATCTTGAATGATTAGCATTCAATTAAAACATAACACAGTTCTAACTAGAAATGGCGCGGCAGATGCCGACGCGTATCCTCACGCCGCATAGATGTTATATTAAAAGGCAATTTTGAGTGGGCAAAGCCTATGTTGGTGGGGCCCCGGGTAGGGTACGAACAAAAAATTGGGTACGAACAAACATTTGGGTACGAAAAAAAAAATAGGTACGAACACAATTTTGGGTACGAAAAAATAATTGGATACGAACACATTTGGGTACGAAAAACAATTTGGGTACGTCAGGTACATTTGAATGCTTTTTNAAGGCAATTTTGAGTGGGCAAAGCCTATGTTGGTGGGGCCCCGGGTAGGGTACGAACAAAAAATTGGGTACGAACAAACATTTGGGTACGAAAAAAAAAAAAAGGTACGAACACAATTTTGGGTACGAAAAAAAAATTGGATACGAACACATTTGGGTACGAAAAACAATTTGGGTATGAAAACAAATTTGGGTACAAAAAACATTGGGTTCGAAAAAAAAGGGTGGTACGGGGAAGTAGTACCCGTGGACCTCTCGATAAATTTGAAAGAGGACGGGAAACAAGCTGTCTTTACCTTTATCAATGGCCCTGGGGTGGGTAATGTGGACATGGATGGTCGAGATAGACCGTGGTGTCATAAGAGATGTTCAGTATTAAAGTGACATCAATTAGTGAATTAATGAAGAAGTTATGTTGAAACAAAATTTTGTGCCCCACCCCAACCCCCATTCTCCACTATCACCTCCTACACTATTAGCACTAGAACCGTGAAACACACATGGTAGCTATGAGCATATGTGCGACGGTGCACTATTTGGAATTTTGATCTGCCCCTGGGTCAAAAGTAATTATCATGTGCGTCGCATGTTGTTAGTAAAATGATTTTTTTTTAACCCATTTTACCCATTTATTTACCCATAACTTTTGACCCAGGGGTCAGATCAAATTCCGTCACTGTCACCGTCGCACATATGCTCATAGCTACCATGTGTGTAAGATTCAAGGTTCTAGTGCTAATAATGTAGGAGGAGATAGTGTCCGATCAAAAAAAAAGCGGAGATCAATACAATATCCCCACGCTTTTAAAAGCGTCCCCACGCTTTTAAAAGCGTGGGAATAATAAATAACACATATTTCGATTAATAATTCAACTAAAAAACAAACATAACACTTACAAGTTCAATGTAATGCATGTTTTATTAGATGACATTTTATCGTTTAACTATTAAACATAGTTATAAAGTTTCTATTCAAATTGAATAGACTTTTCACAAAGCTTTGGGAAATTCCCGTTCTTTTTTTTTCTTACCTTAACCGGGTTTCTATAAACCATTTAGAGATATGTATTACAATAAAACGTTTATCGTTTTGTCTGTGATTGTGTACATTTTAACAAACGAAAAAAAGTAATTTATTGAAAGCAAACGGTTTATTCTTACTTCCTAGTCAATATCACGATTCACTTGAATGCCACAATTGCACATCCGATTTTAAAATATTACAATTTGTCTAATAATGAAGATTCTTCATACTTAATACATAAGCTTAACCCTTTGAGCGCTGGAACCGGATTTTGAAGGCCTTTGCAAACAGTTTGGATCCAGATGAGACGCCACAGAACGTGGCGTCTCATCAGGATCCAAACTGTTTGCTATTCTGATAGTATTCTTTGAAAAAAAAATCGAAGACAATGCTAATTTAAGAAATTTAGCAGACGACATTTTAGCAGACGACAAATTTCCCAGCATGCAAAGGGTTAAGCAAGTTTGTAGCTCCTTTTTACTACAAATCGACATACAATTGACACGAATTATAAACCACAAAAGATTGGTTCCAAACAACACAATAATCCGCATATGAAGAACAAGATTATCCAATCCTATCCTTTAACTAGCTGCTATTGTCCATCTGCGCTTAGTATATGTATTCGTAATTTAAACTTTAAACTAAAAAAAGGTTTACAATTATAAACGCCACACACGTTTGTTTGGTGTCACATTGCGCTTGTCGGAGACTCTAATAGGCAGAGTTTATGTGATGGTTTGTATATTATCGGTTTAAAAACCGATATCTTAACGTGTTTGTTTGCTCTCATGGATTTAATCGTCAAATCGATTCATCGGTATAGTTGGGAAATACGATTTTCACTAGCGTTTGCAGTTCGTTTTAAAGCGGTTACCACACAAATAGAAACCAAACAGGTACCCTGTGTCGCACTTACCGGGAAAACTATTTTAGTGTGCTTCAAGCAAATACTTTGTTTTCAAGCGTTTGTTTTATAAATTTCCTCTATATCATATCGACATGTTAGTAGTGATAAAATAGGAGTTTCGCGGCCATTTTGTTGGCGGTTTTGGCAGTTAAGGCCTATTCCGGCCTTCTGATTGGTTGAAATGGGATGAGATCGGCCTTCTGATTGGTTGATAGGTTTGGCGGCCATCTTGACGGTTTACAACCGTCGGTTTTTGGCGGTTTAATATATGATGAGTAAGAATGTTGGCGGTTTTGGCGGTTTAATATATGATGAGTAAGAATGTTGGCGATTTGGCGGCCATCTTGACGGTTGCACTACAATCGGTTTAATATATGATGAGCAAGCATTTTAGTGGTTCGATGT
>VMBQ01016976.1:0-10348 GCA_007657795.1 Dreissena rostriformis | reverse complement strand
AAATACAGGTTTCCTTGGTCTACAAACGCGTATCATTTTAACGTTAACTCTCCATTATCCTATCTCAGTCAACGCGTTCGCAAGATCCCCGAATAAAAGTGTGTTTACCTTAAAAGATTGTATTCGAATATTTGTAACACGATAGCGTTTGAACTAGGATAAACCTGTAAAGGTTCAATAGTTGAGTTTAACAACTTAATCCCCTTACAGACCTGTAGCGTTACGAAAAATGTAAATGAATGTACTTTTGTTTTACACCAGGTGTGATTTAACATTTTATACGTCGGTGTGTTACAAAACAAAAACGAATATCATCATTATTCCATAATTAAAATTCCTGTTAGATAGTCATTAATTTGATTGAACACCTTACTATTGTTTCTAACATCCATTGAAAGTTTAAAGACCATGAAGTTCATACAAGGTTAAAAGGCTCAATATTTGGCCAATGTCAATATGGCTATGGTATTTAAATAAAGGTATGGAATTAACCGAAGAGCTGCTTAGTATATAATCTGGGGCAAGATAGTATTGCCGGCATTATTTTCAAAATCAAATATTAATTATTATAAAAAAATATTATTGTGTAAAGCATGCAACATTTAAAAAAATATTGGACAGACAATTTTGAAAATTTCCACTTGAAGAGTGTAAATATTTTGTCCCTTAAATGTATCCCTGACAACAGAGGAGAGGGTGTTTGATATCAGCATACACTGACAAATCATATTCACCGGTAAATAGGCTAATTTCTTAATAAAACAATTTCAAAAGCCATAAAACATCGCGTCAATATTTGTCCAGCCGTAATTGTGTTTAACATGTTAACGTTGAATAACTAAAAAGAATTCTATTTTATGTCGTGCAAATATTAATCTCTAGGCATAGCGTTAATAGGACTTCGTCGATCTTTTTAAGGAAAACTGGAGATGTTCAAAGCAAATGTTTGTTTAACACTGCCATTACAGTCTAACGTTTATAGCATTTTATAGCTTTATTACAAAACGCCCTGTATTATTGACAAAGAAATGCCATCAATGTGAATATGAGTATATTATTATTATTATTATTATTATTATTATTATTATTATTATTATTATTATTATTATTGTTGTTGTTGTTGTTGTTGTTGTTGTTGTTGTTGTTGTTGTTATTATTATTATTATTATTATTATTATTATTATTATTATTATTATTATTATTATTATTATTATTATTATTATTATTATTATAAGTAGCAGGAGTAGTAGTAGCAGCAGTAGGA
The DNA here is from genome assembly GCA_007657795.1 of Dreissena rostriformis. NCBI lineage: Eukaryota > Metazoa > Mollusca > Bivalvia > Myida > Dreissenidae > Dreissena > Dreissena rostriformis. Next base: position 9,084 of record VMBQ01016976.1, on the reverse strand, counting down.
GTAGTAGTTGTAGTGGTAGTAAAAGTAGTGTTGCTGTTGTTGTAAAATGTGTTTGCAAAGTATTCTTTCAGCATAATTTGTTTTTAATCGGAAAGGAAATATAGCTAATGTAAAAATATTTTAGCAGCCAAAATACAAGCGTATGTTTGAAGATTTAGTTATGTATTACATGCGCATTTTAATCCGTAATATTTTAGATGACTGACCAAACAGTTTGTAATCCGTAAGTTTGTCGCCGTTCTTTCGTTCGTCATTGTAACACAATAATCATATTGTTTGCCAACTGGTCTTACATTACAGTTTATTAATTGGGATTAAACACATGCCACGTGTTTTAATCCAATCCAGTTCAATAATGCAGCATGCGTTTTCATGATTTATCAGACGTTAGGATTGAATATACAATACTATACATGTACTACGAAATGTAAGCCACTCATTTCAATATATTTTGTTGGTATGTATGATTTTTGTTTAACAGCTTACGTCTATGAAACCATATTAATTTTGTTTTGAAATTAAAACCGCTTATTATTCATTATTTTTCGTACATAAAACACCACGTACCATTTGTAATTATATATATATATCGTGGGAATTACATGCTTCGAAACCACTGATAAAACACTGGTTTACATTCATCAGAGGTATACATATTTAAAGATCAAACAAGTAATTTTGCAAAATAAAGAATTGTTATTTTACATGACTTTTACAACATCTTATCTGTCTGTAATTGACCAACTACATTTGCTCTGTAGCATTTTTTAAAGATCAATTTTAACATCTATCAAATCTAGCGTCGTTAAGTTTTACGTATTTTTGGACATTCAATATGTACACAAACCTTTTACAAATAAAATATACGTGACTGCATGACAAAGGGTTACCGAGACCCGTTCATCAAGATTATTGCTCCAATTAAATGATCTAATTGTACATCGAAACATAAACCATTCACAATAATAATCCCACTCCAGGAAGACACATCGCATGAACGGATACTTAATGTATAAACTATTTGTTCCAAATGTTCGATATCTTACGATCATTAATGTATCTTGCAATTAAACTCACCGGACTTTGAAATGTGACATGGAATAAATATGGACAAAATGGGTGGGCTTTTATGGGATGTTTGGTACAGATAAACGATACACGTGAACTATTGAAAAAATCTGACTTTAGTGCACAATCTTTAAGATACCTTTTCAGTGAGCAATTTCTTAACCAGATTGAGAATATTCCAAGTTTTATTTCAAAGAAGGCAAATATAAACAAAGTGAAACTTAACCCTTTGCATGCTGGGAAATTTGTCGTCTGCTAAAATGTTGTCTGCTAAATTTCTAAAATTAGCATTTTCTTCGATTTAAAAAAAACACTATCAGAATAGCAAACAGTTTGGATCCTGATGAGACGCCACGTTCGGTGGCGTCTCATCTGGATCCAAACTGTTTGCAAAGGCCTTCAAAATCCGGTTCCAGCGCTCAAAGGGTTAAGCTGCACCAGCAGGAGAGAACTCTTATTATAGCACGAGGTATTTTCTATTGTGGCAAGTTACCAATTGCCAAACAGACTGGAAAGGCAAGTTGTTTCCTTGTTTGAAAAGTTCTTACGGAACGTGATTAACGCTTCATATTTTTGTTACATGTATTTAAGTCGGCTTTTGTATTTTGTCTCATATTTCTGCATCTCTGAATATACATGCTGTGTTTTAGATAAAAGACAATTAATGTGTGTTTTAACCGTAACTCTTAGATTTGTTAATGCTTATGTATAACTTAAACATAGCTTATAAAGTACATATGCCATCATTTCAAATTTGGTACTTGAAGTAAATTAAGACTCTTAAGATGAAATAGCGGTATTACAATTCGAAGTTTTAAATACGAATATATGACACGAAAGAAATTATAAGATTTATATTAAGAATTTGTACATGTACTCAACCCGTATACGGGTATTAATGTAATACATTTTGACATTCTTTTCCAAACAAGTATTTAGTATAAACTGTTTCAGAGCATCGTTTGAAAGCAAAAATTGCTAGATCAAGTATTTTCAAAATATAAACGAAATATATGGACAATAAATTATGTCAATAAAGCGGGGCCCTAGAAAAATATTTGTGTTCGCCTGACATTCATGATGCTATACGACGTCTGCAATTTTGCAAAACCTTTATTCCAAAATACTCGACTTTGTTATAATTTCAAACATGGGTGCGGATTGAGCGATTCGGAAAACCTTTTTTTGAAACACATAAAGCGCTTGTGGTCCACTAATCATTACATGAAATTGCACTGGATTGCAAAGTTTTCTTTAAAGATTCCTCTGTGCTCGAGATTTACATACAGTGGCTCAGTGTTGGTGTGTATGACATTATGAAATGTATTGAAATTTTGTAACAATCCACTTGGGATACATTTCTTTGCGTCGAATTTGATTTATCTTGACATGGGTTACACCGTCTTTATATGCATTTGTTTGCAGTTTAGATCATAACATTGTGTTTCGTTTTCTACGACAGTTCGGTGGTGCTAGTCAATGATACATCATTCTGAATAAATACAGTAAGTGTACATTCACTAAATAAAAATGTTTCGTATTACGTGTATTTATCCCCACACTTTTTGAAAAAAAGTGGGGATGTTTTGGTTATCTCCGCCGTACGTCCGTCTGTCCGTCCGTCTGTCCGTCCGTCTGTCCGTCCGTCCTGGCCAATATNCGCTATATATGGACTCATGTTAGAGAAAATTCATCCTTCAAAGAGTTTATGATTAACACTTTTTCTTAATAGCATACTCTCTCAATATAAGATTCAGGTGTGCATAAAAATACTTACGGCGCCCCCCCCCCCTACCAATCACGCAGACACACACTTCCCTGTTCATGAAATCAGGGACCGGTTGCTCATAACTTTTACGGCCAGCTAAGGTTTAAGCCTGTTTACTTCCGACCCAAATAAAACTTGTTTTAAGCAATGGAATCTTCAAACATTAGCTACACAGAAGCACATTTTTCAAGCATCCACATTTTTTACAAATTAACACACATATTAAAGGGTTAACAATTAATTCACATAAATATTTTGATCCAAAAACAACGACTGTTAGCTCAACTTGTCGTTTCAGTTTTAAGCAAACAGCCCCAGACATTAATTAACGAGCATTAACTCAAGGATTTACTCATGAATTCAAGAGATTTGACGATGCAAATACAAGTTGCCTTGGTCTACAAACGCGCGTATCATTTTAACGTTAACTCTCCATTAACCTATCTCAGTCAACGCGTTTGCAAGATCCACGAATAAAAGTGTGTTTACTTAAGAAAGATTGTGTTCTAATAGTTGTAACAAGATAGCGTTTGAACTAGGATAAACCTGTTAAGGTTCAATAGTTGAGTTTAACTACTTAATCCGATCTCAGACCTGTAGCGTTACGAAAATGTAAATGAATGCACTTTTCTTTTACATCAGGTTAATTTTAACATTTTATATGTAACAAAACAAAAACAAAACAAAAACGATTATCATCACTATTCCATAATTAAAAATCCTCTTAGATAGTCATTAATCTGATTAAACATGTTCTTATTGTGTCTAGCTTCTATTGAAAGTTTCAATACCATGTCGTTCATACAAGTATAAAGACTCCATATTTGACCAGACGAGTGTCGATATGGCTATGGTATTTAAATAGGGACAACAAATTGATCAAAGAGCTTTTTAGTATATAATCTGGGGCAAGAGAAAAATAGACGGCATTATTTTCAAAATCAAGTATGAATTATTATATCCAATACAATTTTGTAAAGCATGCACAATTTATAAAAAAAATAAAATTGGACAGACAATTTTGAAAGTTTCCACTTAAAGAGTGTAAATATTTTGTCCCTTAAATGTATCCCTGACAACAGAGGAGTGGGTGTTTAATATTTGCATACACTGACAAATCATATTCACCGGTAAATAGGCTAATTTCGTAATAAAACAATTACAAAAGCCTAAAAACACCGCGTCAATATTTGTCCAGCCGTAATTATGTTTATCATGTTAACGTTGAATAACTAAAAAGAATTCTATTTTATGTCGTGCAAATATTGATCTCTAGGCATAGCGTTAATTGGGCTTCGCCGATCTTGTTATGGAAAACTGGAAATGTTCAAAGCAAATGTTTGTTTAACCCATTTATGCCAAGCGTCTAGAAAAAGGGCCTTGGCAAACAGCGTAGACCGCATGATGCGGCGTCTCATCAGGGTCTGCGCTGTTTGCTTAAAGGAATTTCTGTAAGAAATATTCTAAATATAGAAATAAATATACTAGACATCCCTAATTTTGGAAATAAATTCATCCAATTTAGAAGGATGGGAGAGTCCACTAGGCATAAATGGGTTAACACTGCCATTATTGTCTGCCGTTAATGGCATTTTATATCATTATTACAGAACGCCCTGTACTATTGACAAAGATACGCTGTCACTATCAACATGATTATTATTGTTATTATTATTGTATTATTATTGTCATAAGAAGTAGGAGTAGAAGTAGTAGCAGCAGTAGGTCTTGTAGTGTTTTTGTTGTTGTAAAAATGTGTTTGCAAAGTATATCAAAACATCGACTTTCCATTCAGCATAATTAGTGTTTAATCGGAAAGAAAAGTAGCTAATGGACAAATAGTTTAGCAGCCAAAATACAAGTCTATGTTTAAGATTTTCTTGCAGTTATTTATGACATGCGCATTTTTATCCGTAACATTTTAGCAGAATGACCTAACAGTTTGTGATCCGTAAGTTTGTCGCCGTTCATTTAAGCGGGATTGTAACAAAATAATCATGATATTGTTTGCCCACTATTCTTAACTTACATTTTGTTAATTGGGATTAAAGACATGCCACGTGTTATAATTCGATCCAATTCAATAATGCAGCATGCGTTTTGATGATTAACCAAAAATTAATTTAGGATTTAATATAAAATACAATACATGTACTACGAAATATATGAACATGTATATGCCATTTGACAAAAGGGTTGTTTGAAACATTATTGATGTGTTGGATTAGGATTTTGATGTGCAGTATTTTAATCTGAAGCTTGGTGATTAAAAAGCAGGTTTTGACATTCTACGTTACTTTTAATTCGATGTATACTGTAATAATTATATAAATTAAAATTTGATTCAGTCGGTCGTGAAATTGTGTGATTTGTGCGTGAGTTTGATTTATGTGGATGTATCGCTTTAAAAAACTGACACGTGATCACAAGTGGTGTTACCTTTTTCAGTTGTCTACATTTCATATTCAAAGGAGTAGTTTTTAATCTACAGGACTTCAGAAGCTTTCACTTACAAAAGCTGTTTGTAATTTATCAGTTTCTTAGGTGCGATAAATATTTTGGAAGTCGAAAGTAAAAAGGCCCAGTATACGAGAAGACGATGCCCTCGTCATATTTGGGTATTTATATGCCATTCACTTGTTTACATAGATCTTAAGTGGCTTGATAAAGTATACATAGAAGATCTTTGGGCTAAACACGCCTGTCATTTCGTGGAAAGGGTGAGCACTTGTTCTGAGTTTGATAGACGGATGTTTTTGTGCAATTTATGACAAGTGACATACCGTTCGCCGTGGCCTAGTTGATAAGGCGTCCGCCTCGGGATCGGGAGGTCGAAGGTTCGAGCCCCATGGGAAGCGTTTGTCGAAGGATGGATGTTTGTCATGGGACTTGTTCCGAAATGGCCGGTTCGTGAGCCGCGAGCTAGTTATACATTAATGGTTACCGACTTCTATCCGCCTGGCGCCTGGCATAGTGATAGGAGTTGGGAGGTACATGGTATTCTCGCAAAAAGTGTCTCATAAGTCAAATTAGCTGGCCCTTTTAAGGGGTGACACTATAATAAACAAGACCTTTACCTTTAGTTGGAATTATTTAGATTTTAGTGGTGCATTCTTGTTGAGATTAAAACGGCTTACACAAATATAAAAAACATAATATAAATGAGCCTTTGTGAAAATTGGCTTTCATGCATGTGCGAAAAGTGTCTTAACAGATTAGCCTGTGCATACCGTACAGGCTTATCAGGGACGACACTTTCCGCTTTTATGGATGTTTTTTGTTTAAAGGAAGTCTCTTACAAACGAAAATCCAGTCTAGGCGGAAAGTGTCGTCCCTGATTAGCCTGTGCGGACTGCACAGGCTAATCTAGAATGACACTTAACGCACATGCAAGTGTTTGTTTGTCAAATTATAATCAACTTGATTCGTGATATATATTCTTCATGCTGAATTATGTATTAACCATATTCAAATTACTAATACTAATAGTTTTATTTTTGAAAATTGTTCGACGAAATGTGTCTGAAGAAAGTATATGAACACAGCTCACAGTTGTTAGCCCTCGGTGGTTACCCTTTATTATTTGCGATTTATTAAAAGGGACTTGTTCACAGATTTTGGCATGTTTTGAAGTTTGTCATTAAATCGCATTATTGATCGCTTCGGAAGACCTTTTTTAAAACACATCAAGAGCTTGTGGTCCGTAAAGCATTTCATGAAATTTCACTAGATTGCAAAGTTTTCCTCAAAGATTCCTCTGTGCTCAAGATTTTCATACAGTGGCTCATTGTTGGTGCGTAAAACATTATGAAATGTATTGAACCGTTGTAACAATCCACTTATGTTACATTTCTTTGCGTCAAATTATATTTATCTTGAAAGGGTATATACCGTCTTTGTATCATTATGCATTTGTTTGCATTTTATAAAATTACGAATTGTTGGTGTGTATAAAGTTATGAAACATATTGAAACGTTGTAACAATCCACTTGCGATACATTATTTCTTTTGCGTCGAATTTGATTTATCTTAGAAGGGTAAATACCGTATTTATATGCATTGGTTTGCATTTAAAAAAATACATTAAACGTCTGTATGTGCATTTGTGTGATTAAAAAAAATTAACAGTGTTCCCGTTTTCTACGACAGTTCGGTGGTGTTAGTCAATGATACATCATTCTGAATAAATACAGTAAGTGTACATTCACTAAATAAAAATGTGTCGTATTACATGTAACTAAATATACATGCAAATCTGAGTATCTTAATGCAACTTGTCAAATGTTTTTGGCAAAGTTTATGTCGTATACGCAGATGACACGGTGATAGTATCATATATATCTAGTTTTCAATTTGATTAAGGTTAAACCTTTGAAAAGAATAACCTATGCGACATGCCAAAATAATGCGTTGACGTCGTACATATCAATGTAGAATGACTGTGTCGTATTATACTCATGTGTAACACGCTTTGTCATTCACATTTTTATCCCCCGCCAAAGGCGTTGAAATATATAATTGACGTTGTCCGTCCGTCCGTCCGATTTGCATCCATCGATAAAAAAAATTTATGTGGCGGGGATATACGGAATACCGTTAGTGCCATCGTGGTTACACATTAAAATCGAGAGGGCGACAATGCGAGAGTGCGAGAATACGATGACGAGAGTGCGAGAATATGATGACGAGAGTGCGAGAATATGATGACGAGAGTGCGAGAATACGATTACGAGAATGCGAGAACGCGATGGCGAGAATGCGAGAACGCGAGAGTACGATCACGAGATTGCGAGATTACGACGACGATAGTGCGAGAATACGATGACGAGAGTGCGATAACGCGATGGCGAGAATGCGAGAACGCGAGAGTACGAGAATACGATGACGAGAGTGCGAGAATACGATGACGACAGTGCGACNCCCTACCAATCACGCAGACACACACTTCAATGGAATCATCAAACATAAGCTACACATAAGCACATTTGTTCAAGCATCCACATTTGTTTACAAATTAACACACATATTAAAGGGTTAACAATTAATTCACATAAATATTTTGATCCAAAAAACACGACTGTTAGCTCAACTTGTCGTTTCAGGGTTAAGCAAACAGCCCCATACATTAATTAACGAGCATTAACTCAAGGATTTACTCATGAATTCAAGAGATTTGACGATGCAAATACAGGTTGCCTTGGTCTACAAACGCGCGTATCATTTCAACGTTAACTCTCCATTAACCTATCTCAGTCAACGCGTTTGCAAGATCCCCGAATAAAAGTGTGTTTACTTAAGAAAGATTGTGTTCGAATAGTTGTAACAAGATAGCGTTTGAACTAGGATAAACATGTAAAGGTTCAATAGTAAAGTTTAACTACTTAATCCGCTCTCAGACCTGTAGCGTTACGAAAATGTAAATGAATGCACTTTTCTTTTACAACAGGTTTATTTAAACATTTTATATGTAACAAAACAAAAACAAAACAAAAACGATTATCATCACTATTCCATAATAAAAAATCCTCTTAGATAGTCATTAATCTGATTAAACATGTTCTTATTGTATCTAGCTTCTATTGAAAGTTTCAATACCATGTCGTTCATACAAGTATAAAAGGCTCCATATTTGACCAGACGAGTGTCGATATGGCTATGGCATTTAAATAGGGATAACAAATTGATCAAAGAGCTTTTTAGTATATAATCTGGGGCAAGAGAAAAATAGACGGCATTATTTTCAAAATCAAGTATGAATTATTATATCCAATACAATTTTGTAAAGCATGCACAATTTATAAAAAAAATAAAATTGGACAGACAATTTTGAAAGTTTCCACTTAAAGAGTGTAAATATTTTGTCCCTTAAATGTATCCCTGACAACAGAGGAGTGGGTGTTTAATATTTGCATACACTGACAAATCATATTCACCGGTAAATAGGCTAATTTCGTAATAAAACAATTACAAAAGCCTAAAAACACCGCGTCAATATTTTTCCAGCCGTAATAATGTTAAACATGTTAACGTTGAATAACTAAAAAGAATGCTATTTTATGTCGTGCAAATATTAATCTCTAGGCAAAGCGTTAATGGGGCTTCGCCGATCTTATTATGGAAAACTGGAAATGTTCAAAGCAAATGTTTGTTTAACCCATTTATGCCTAGCGTCTAGAAAAAAAGCCTTGGCAAACAGCGTAGACCCAGATGAGTCTCATCAGGGTCTGCGCTGTTTGCTTAAAGGAAT
>VMBQ01016974.1:0-10302 GCA_007657795.1 Dreissena rostriformis | reverse complement strand
AGTCTAAGATTTGAGACTTACGTACATTGGTGAATACGGCTCCTGCTGATGTTAAACAAATTTTTTCATCTTCTCCGTGGTCTGTTTCATAGCATGTATACTCGCCAGATAAAAGTTCATTGAACGTTGCTACGGTGACCGTTACCATCGTCAAGTCATCATTTGATGACATATTGTAAACCCCCTCTTGCGTTGCCTCGACTGAACACACAACACTAGGTAGCGCCACACACCGACCTATTGTCAAGTAGTCATGCTCACATATTATACGTTTCGTGTCCTGACTAGCCCAAGTGAAACGAACATTTAGTTGCACTTGTTGCTGTCCGATTCTTGCAGTTTGTGGAATACAGTCACCTAAAAAATAGTGTATGCTGATTGTAATAGAAATATATAATAGACAAACAATATATGTTAGCTCTGAACGAATGGTGTTTGGTTGTTATTTCTGTAATCAGATGTTCGAAGGCTTAGCTGTATAACACCACTTTTGAAACGGCAATTTGATGCAAACATTGAATTAATAGTGTGAGCATTAAATGTCAGTATTATATTAGACATTTTAATTAAAAGCGAGTAAAAATTAGAAGAAAATAAACATACACTGTAACTTATGTTCACAATAATATGGTGCATGGTATTTGTTTGAAAATACTTATTTATTCATGTTCGAAAAGGATTAGAACGAAAAGCAACGCCTTAAATAGTTCTTCTTCCTATACAAATATAATTAAATGTTGTCAGACGAACACTGTTGAACATAGTTGGGTTTTTAATGATTACACAATACTAACTTGTGAAAAACGGGTAATAGGTTGGCATTTGAAATGTGAAGGAGAGAGGTGCAGAGTTTTAGGAAGAAATTAAAAGAATTTTTGAAATAGTTGATTGGTGCAAAAAAAGAAAGAAGGGTTGAAAGTCGTTCTTAAGCATATTTACGATTACAATCGCTTATTTTATATCATAAATTTGTTAACTGAATCAGCTATTTTACCATTGGTTAAGTTGCCACGCGTGTTGTCCCATATAGACTAGTTTCAATGCAGGGGGCGGAATACACGGATATTAAGTTACAAAGTTCGCCGCGAATATTGTGGTACGAAGCGGTTTCGGACGAACGCGAATATCCGTGATTCCGGAAGTGAGAACCCCGTCAGACCAGAACTTTCCTGGAAGCTATAATGGAACAATACAGCAAACGTCGTCAAACCTTATTCGTGTGTGTATTTCTTTGACCTTGCAGGCAAGGATAACCCATGAAAGTGCAAGCACTTATTTCCAATGGGTTCCTTTGTTTTTTGCTGAAGAGACAGCAATGAGGAGAGACAGTATTTATATACAAGGAATCCGGGTGCGATACCCTAGCTCTTTGCGAATAGATCCCTTGGTTCTTTTACGAGCTCAGTGTATAGCACCGATACACGCGAGAATTACCTGGGTTTCATACCAGTACATCTCTAGTTGGGTGGGAAACACTTGAAATATTTCTGAAATTTCCAGTGCCCTGGTCAGGGATTGAACCCACGACCTCTGGAATGGTAGACCATAGTGTTACCACTCGACTACCGCACCACCCTATTAACTTCAAAATAGTGACAACAGTTTGAGCATGTCGTTAAAGAAGTGAATTTCATGACGCGAAAAATCGTATTTTTGCAGATTTTAACCCTTAAAATGAAAGATATTTTTGTTAAACGGTATTTATGGTAGAAGAATAAATTTACAACACATTATGGCATGCATTATTGAATATAACTGTGATTTTTACATTTACACGTGTTAGCAAGTATGCACCGCTCAACACTGACATTATAGAAATATGAACACCGCTCAACATTGTCCTTAAAAGCACCGCATCTTTAAGATTTTTTGGCACCGTTTTATTCTGATCTTTTTTCTTTCAGAAGGAAGAGACGTTCAAATTTTTGTTTGAACAAGCCAAAGAACAAGAAAAGGAGACGTTTTCCTCCCGTTGCTGAAGATCATACCAGCGCATCTCCAGGCGACCGTCAACCGGCATGTACTAAATCGACGTCTGTCATAGAGACACCAAATGATCAGTGCCGCCCAGCCTTTCGTGACAATCTTGTAAATTCTCCACAGAAACGAAAAACCAAAAAAACAAGGTCATGAAGAAAGAAATTATTTCAAAATAGCAGTTTAGAAAACATATCTGAAAAAGTGACACAGCTTTTACCAGGTTTTCTTCAAAAATTACACTGGGCAAATTTATGCTTTGACTTTTATAACTTTATCCATTTGGTATGTAACAACAAGTTTCCGCTGACAAATATTGCTCTGCTATTGTTTCTAGATGCTGTCAGGTGATAAAGTCTACCGATAACCTCAATGATGACATACAAAGAAGACACCATGAAATTCTGGAGAGTTAAACCTTTTTGGTGCATGTATGCCATCATTTTCAAGATCAATTCTTGGACCTGTAACTTTGATAAATGGAAGATTATCGTAAATAAATTCAGCTCACAATAGCTCGTTCTAGCACATCATTGAAAACCAAGTGCAGAAGTTAGCGGTGCCACGAATTTCCGTGAAACGGAATACACGGCCGGTAATCACGGGCGCCACCTCTTTTTTGCGATGCATTTATAAATGAGTCAATGCTACTTCCGAGGTGGCGCTAAGAACCGGATGTTTTGAAATGTTTACGGATAAGTCTACATGGTGAGTAGGTTTTATATGCTTTTTCAACATATTTCTCGTTATTTTAAAAATCGGGCAATTTAGTGCGAAAATTTATTCATCCACAAATGTACAGAAACATATAATAACAACCCATTTGGATACTTGAGGACTTTTATAAGTTGATGCATGTTGAAGGTTTTAAAGAAAATCGATGTATTTTGCCTGTGTGACGAGCAAATGTATACCTTGTGAAATCGCTATCGACATCAAACCATTGCTTTGAACATGTACAAGTTGTTTCATGCACAAAACATTGCCTTCTTGTTGTTGATCTAATAGATAATTTTGCATTCTTCCAAAAGAGATGGAGCCAATGCCAAGGAGGTGGCGCTAATGACAGGAGGTGGCGCCAATGCACATTTTTAGCTATTTTTGGTATCGACCATACACTTTTTGTGTGGTTTTCCAGGTTGAGTGTTCGATCTTTTTCTTAATTCGATCAAAATAAAATATAATCGAAAACAGTAAAGTCTACATAATTATGAAGAAACATGTGTTGCAAAGAGATTTTGAAGATTTCTGTCATTGTATACACTATACAACTGGAAAGTAACATGAGTATAATTTAAAACAAGGTGTGTTTGTTAAACACCATGACCCCTTTTGAGCGATTTTGACCAATATATTAAACCTTTGACCATGAAGGATGACCTTGACCTTTCACCACTCAAAATGGCAGCTCCATGAGATGTTCATGCATGCCACATATCAAGTGGCTATCTTCAATATTCCAAAAGTTATGACCAAGGTTTAAGTTTCGGGACAGAATGACAGACGGACAGAATGACAGACAGACAGGTCAAAAACAAAATACTCCCTCTTCTTCGAAGAAGGGGGCATAAAAAAGGTTAACGATTATAGACCAAGCAATCCTTATTTTTTGGAGTGGGAACAAACGACATATTTTAGCCTAATTAAGATTCGCTGACCTTTGCCTTTTCGCGAATTAAGCATTCAGATTAGGGGACAAAACTCATCGTTTCAAGCAGAAGTAACATCTTTTAATTATTTCGTGAATTATATTACTGTATGAACACATTCTACAACTATTTTTTGAATGTTGAGAATTTAGTTCTTGGATTTATTGAGTATTACATAATTTGGGTTTAAATCGTACAATATGTTTTATTGAGGTCGCTGATTTCTTAATTGAGTTGGTTATACATCTTGTGTTTTTTAGAATGTGTATATGTTCTGTATAGATTATGGTTTACGTATTTACGTTGAAAAATATTAAAAATATATGAAAAAGGAACATTATCTATCAAATGTTAGTCATTTGATGATTCATATATCGTTCATTGGCGCCACCTCCTGTCATAAACGCCACCTCCTTGGCATTGGCTCCATCTCTTTTGGAAAAATACAAAGTTATCTATTAGATCTGCAAGACGCATATTTTTGTGTGAATGCAGCAACTAGTATATGTTGAACGCAATCGTTACATGTCGTTAGCGAATTAATCGGGTGAAAATTTGCTCGTCACACAGGCAGAAGACATCGATTTGCTTTCAAACACTCCACCATGCCACAGCTTATAAAAGTCCTCACGTTTCCAAATTGGTTGTGATTGTATGTGTCTATACATTTGTGGACGAATTAATCTTCGCTGAGTCGCACTGCATTGCCCGATATTTGAGATAATGCGAAATATATTGAAAAAACATAGAAAACCTACTCACCTTGAAGAATTATCCGTGAAAATTAAAAACATCCGGTCATAAGCGCCACCTCGGAAGTAGTATTGGCTCATTTATTAATGCATCGCAAAAAAGAGGTGGCGCCCGTGATTACCGGCCGTGTATTTGACAAGCGACTTAAAACAAATAATTAAGATGTTATTTACTAATTGTTGAGATATTTCGTTGTTAAATAAATGGAAAATATTAAGTAAAAAACAATTATACGTTTTTATTCCGTTTAAATATAAGAGTTTGGGGCAACATAAAGTCGCAGCTTTAATACATTAAATATAACGTACGTAACTTGTGCGTATCACGATTTATACACGCTTATGGATTGGTATATCGAGCGTGATTCAATAACAAACAAAAAATAATCGGAACATTATATTATGTATCCGTTTGTATGGTGAATACGTACACATACAATTCAGATGTGGGACACATTTAACATTCTGGTAATTTGAGCTGATAATTTCCTACATGTAATGTTTGCACCATAGTGGACAGCATATGAAGAATGTTGCTTAAACATTTTGTGATGTGAAAACACGACTCCGCATGTAAACAACATGTATATATAGTTAAAAGCGCACCACAACACGTAATATTGGTTTTTAGCGTCATTTTCATATACAAAATCGTGAAAAAATCTTTAATAAGATTTCCATTTTAATTAACTGAAATTAAGGCCNGTACGTAGCACTTATAGTATAAGTATAATAGAGTAGTTTTATAGTATAATTGAGTAGCTTTGATCGATTTCTTTTAAAACTGTGTTGCAAAATGTATTCGTATCTGCGATACGTCAAATGTTCTTATGTAAAGCGCCTTTGAACGTGCACTCTTGTATGAAAAGGGCGCTATATAAATCTGGTATAATAATAATAATAATAATAATAATAATAATAATAATAATAATATTGTTTTTATTTATTATATTGTTGTTGTTTTTTTTATTTAATTTTGTTTTAGTTTCTGAAGTTAAATTCGAGTGGTAATTATAATACTCCGATATCAAATTATGTCTTCAGTAGATTTTATTCCATCAAAGCGGAAAGTGTCGTGCCTGATTGGCCGGTGCGGATTGAACAGGGTAATCTGGGACGGCACTTTTGGCACATACATACAATCCAGGTTTCCTAGAACGCGTCTCAACAGGATAATCTGGGACGGCTCTTTGAGCACATGAATTTAACGCTGTTGTCCCAGAGCACGGCTCAAATACAACATTCTGCTCATTACTAGTATATTTCATTTAAACACGTGATATTGTTATTATGTTCCACTCGGAATTTCCACCTATCATTGGTGTTTGTAGTTAAATCATTTTTCAAGAAATCTCTACCACACAGGTTATTATTACGAAATCCTATTTGTATCACTTAAAATTGAGTAACAGTATTGCTTAGTTGTATTAATGCGAAAAAAAGTGCGTTTCTTCGCAAATAAACACATTATAACGCAAACAAACGCATTATAACGCGTATTAACGTGTACTAACGATTAATAAATACGTAGTTTTTAGTTTGCGTTATTACGCCATACATGGCCATAGTGTGCGTGTGTACGTCTTTTAGTTTGGCGTTATTGTGGCTTTTTGCGTGTGCACCTCTTTCAGTTTGCGTTAGTACTCCTTCATTTCGCATTATTACGCCTTCAGTTTGAGTAATTACGTCTTGTTTTACGTTATAACGTATTTATTAAAAGTTAGTACATGTTTATCAGCGTTATAATGCGTTTGTTTGTGTTATTACGTGTCAATTTGCGTAGAAACGCATTTATTTCGCATTAACACAATACAACTAAGTATTACTTTACTTAAATGTAAATAGGCTTTCGTACATCTCAGTTACATCCATCTGTAATTGTCCTGCAATCCTCGTCATGTTCTAAGTTCATGAAGCTGTGACGTCAACAAATCAACAGACCATCAGACGGCAAATCAACGGCACTCAACGAGAAAATAATGACTGATACAGGACAATTGATCACACACAGAACTTTCTCGGCTTGTTTTTAACGCATGGTTATTAATAATACTGCAACAAGCGAGTTCCAAAAGACATCGAGGAAACGCGGAGCATTAATTGATTCCTGGCGGCAAACTATTAATGTTATAAAGAAAACGATTTTCTAAAGTAAATGTTTTGTGTGTGTGTTTATTTGACAAGAAGGACGAGTTTTACATTTGGTCTCTACTTTTTGGGTAAAGTCTGAATTATAAATGTATTTTGCACAATGCAATAGCACTTAAGTAACCTTTCGAACGTGTATATATATTACAGATACAAGATATACATACTTATGCTAAAGCTATATAATATTATATGCATGTGCAAAATAGTTTTGTTTGTTATAGTGTATATATATTACAGATAAAAGATATACATACTTATAACTAAAGCTTTATAATATGCATGTGCACATTAGTTCTTGTTTTTAATGTTCTACTCTATGGAAGGGTTAATTCGCCAGTTCTCGCATTATGCTTTATGGCATTGCATTTCATGCAATTCATTTTCCATGTTGCTATTTATAATTGCATTTTGCTTTATGACATTGTATATCATGCAATTCATTTTCCATTTATAATTGCATTATTGAGTGACAGTTTTTTGTAATGAATCCATGGGTTTTTATGACATATGTATACTCCTTTGTTATAATTTATTAGTTCGTCTTCTTATGTAAAAAAGTAAAATGTAATGCAAATGTTAAATTTACTAACTTTCCCTGTCTTCTTTTCTTCTCTTTACTTTACTTGTTGAAATGTTACAATAGAAGTATTATTTATTATTGGAAAGAAAACACGGGACGAGCTTTAATACAACTTCGATGTTATTTCGATTTCTTGCGCAAAATTAGGCCCTTTTAATCCAAGGGGGATAACTGATGAAACGTGTAAAAATTAAGAACTTCTCCCTAAACGGCGTTGTTATAGATTTTTTTCATCGGAAAGTTTGTCCTACACATATTCAGCGTCACAAGAGAACAGCAAACAAACAAAAAAGAAGCAGAAGAACACGAAAGAATGAAGTATGCAACATAATTTTCTTTTTCTGTCATCTGTCACTTGCAGGTAGTCAATATAAATAAGAGTCTTTTGATGATTTTTGCTTTGGCAGACTCTCGGCAGGTTTATTCTCAGACTTATTCTGAACGCGAATTATTTCAGCTAACTTGCAGGTCGACTTTCATCTTTGGCAAATGACAAATGTCCAGATAGATGTGCAGAGTTGCACTGTTTGCGCAGGGGCGTAGCTAGCATGTGACTTTTGGGGCGGCGAATTTTATGACAAATATAGGAGTTGGTCTTTAGCTGAATGTTAGCTAAATGTTATGAAATATGTGTCGTGTTCTGAGAAAACTGGACAAAATGCAAGTGCGTAAAATGTCATTCCAGATTAGCCAGTGCAGTCTGCACAGGCTAATCTGGAATGACAATTTACGCACAAGCGTTATGCCCAGTTTTCTCAGAACACGACACATATTTGATGTTTTTCTTTAGTTTGATTTCTTTTCACTCTGCATCTCAACCGTCCTATGGTCAATGTGTCAAGAAATCTTACGAAAAACCTGGTATAAAATAAAACCATCTTTGAACACGGTTTCTTAATTTAATATTGCTAGCATGGTACATTTAACCATAGATCCAACCATACATTGATCTCCTATACCCCAGTTTCTATCACAGGTATTCAATTGAAACTTCACACATTTCTATGGGTTGATAAATAGGTCAATAATAAGATTTATAATTCTTGCAATGATTTTGAAAGAATTATGCCCCTTCCTGAACTTAGAACTTGTTTACAAGTACTACATTTTAGTAGCAATCACTAAGAATAGTTGAGTGTGCTTTCTAGGGACAGCTGTTGTAAATAAAAAAAACTCAAGACAAAGACATGTATTTAGCAGATGTAATATCTTGTTTTCTTGGAATGGAATTTTAGAAAATGCCTAAACTCATTTAGGCTGAATGGGTCAAGTTCCCCCCGGGTACTACTTCCCCGTACCCCGGGTACTTTAAAATATACTTCACCGTACACCGATGTTCAAATGATACTTTTGGGTACCCCGGTACACTTACAGGTACCCCCATCTTTCCTAAAAAAAAAATGTGTACACAATTTTTTTTCGAACCCAATATGTTCGTACCAATTTTTTTTTTTTTTTTCCAAAATTTTCGTACGTAATGGCCCCACAATACTGTATAAGCCAGAGACCGGTATGTTGTAATTGTAGAATCTTACCCATTTTTCATGTTCATTTTTCTGTGTGCCAGGTTAACGGAATTTAGATCGCATTTTATATGCATCAAATATATATATATATATAATATAATATCAGTATCAAGGATGTGAAAAATACCCATGACATTTATTCAATTAAATGTCAAAAGTGGAGAAAAGTTAACTGGTTGAGTGTAAAAACAGTGGCGGTTATGTTCCTGCATCTTAACAAAAATGACAAAAACAACTCTATATCAAGATTTATGAATGAGTGTTGAGTTTTTTATGTTGCCATATTTTTCAGGAAATGGGATTAGTGGTTACTGATCCGCTTACCCTCAACATTCAGCATACATTTAGGAACGATGTGTTCGCCCATCAGTCGGTAGATGTGGAGGACACACATCGCTCAATGCGACATGCTGCATATCGCCAGTATGTACTCTGGATACACGGACGCCTTCAACGGGATGACCGTAGAACAGTACCTGCCTGCTGTGTGAAGGTGATCCGTGCAAAGTTTCCTAGTCTTACTGGCAACTATACAGGGTTCGTTCCTGGACGAGGAGTAGGATGGTGACGATGATATCAGGGGTGTTTGCTCTATTAAAATTCTATGTTAGTAGCGTTTTTCAGATCCTCTCTTATCACAGACAGCAGATAAACATATTTTAACTATGTTTTTATAGTGTTGTTGTTGAACAACTTTCTAAACATTTAAGTGGACAAATGGTTGTAATTTGAATCTTCATTGATGCTCGATTGGTCATTGTCAGCTCAGGTGCTGCTTAAAAGAACCCCATGTACTGTTAAGTATACTACAGAGTACCTGGGGTACGGAAAATATACTTTCAAGTACACCATATTATGGCCAGGTGCTAATTTTCCGTAACCAGGGTACATTGTAGTATACTTAAGCATAAACAGGGTACTTTAAAGTAGTGCCTGCGCCAACAACAACAAATTAGGACAACCACGATTGGTAATTGTAAGCTCAGGTTCTACTTTAAAGTACCCCGGGTACTTTTCAGTATACTTAAAAATACATGGGGTAAGAAAAATATACTTACCAGTAACTCGGAGTATGGTGGGATGTCTTTACGTACACGCTGTACATTAAAGAATACTTAAATGAACCCTGGGTACTTTAAAGTAATACCAGAGCCCACAATGACCAATTGAGTTTCAGTGATACGGACTTTATTCAATGATGAAATCTTATTTTTTTGCATTAAAGCTTACATAATAAGAACATTGAGCCAATTTGCCTTTGTAAAAAACATGAATACCAAATGTACTGTTGAATTCATCATAGTTAAATAACATTGTTCTTTTGTAAGAAATATTACAGGGACATATTAACAATATTTCTCTTTTGTCAGCAGAGGTTCTACGAAAAAATAAATACATGTATGGATAGACCATTCCCAACCGAAACTCAATTTATACTTATCAAAAGTGGTGTTGAGTTAAGTGTGGAGCTTAATTTTTCATAATTTTAATTCAATTACTACTAGTTTTCCTACGCCTGCCATTAAGTAAAAATGTTTTACTGAGTGTTTCTTAAGTAATCAATAAAAAGTACTTATTGAGAATATATTCTCTTTAACTTGAAATCTCGAGGAAATAACATGCATTAATTTAGAATGTTTTGGTTTTCATTGATGCATTTTCTTGTA
>VMBQ01016973.1:0-10291 GCA_007657795.1 Dreissena rostriformis | reverse complement strand
TTGTCGTTTTGAAGTAAAACGCAACCAAGTCCATTTTATGGTGCATCAACTTGCAACTTAACATCAACTTTTGGATCAAAATACGAGAGTACTTGTCCTGGGTTTTGAGCGATAACTTCTTTTATTTTATTCAAGGCAGTTTCATGGTCTGGGTCCCACCGGAAAATACTGTCCTTTTTCAACAATTGTCTAAGTGGACTTGTCATTTCAGCAAGATTTGGTGCAAATCTTTGCAAATAGTTTACCATTCCAAGTTTTGTCTCAATATGAAGAAGTGAAGATCAGACTTTGACTGTGGAGATGGCATTTCCTGAATTGCCCTTACTTTTGAAGGATCAATTTTCAGTCCATTTTCTATCAGTACGTGACCAAAGAATGGAATTTCTGACTGTCCGACTTCAGTTTTGTCAGCATTGAGCTTTAGACCAATCTGTCGACATCTGTCCATCAATATTTCGAGATTCTTGTCATGTTCTAGTCTGTTTCTTCCAAAACAAACAAAATCATAAACAATGACCTTAATGCCCTGTAAACCTTCAAGACATTCGTCCATTTTTCGAACAAAAATGTCCTGTACGCAGTTTATCCCATATGGTAGTCTGAGATACCTATTTCTCCCAAATGGAGTGTTGAACACTGTCTTGATCCATTTGCTGATGTTATATATCTACCATGTAGTAGTTACTTCCCTTGATATATTTGATACTGATTGTTATAATGTATGTTTGCTTCACTTCACTTCTAGCCAGCGAACCAGTAACACGCATTAAAAGTATATACAAACTTATGGAGTTCTTATGATTGATGAACACATAATTATAATGACCAACATTATGACATGGTGTCAGATACTACTGTGAACATAGAAATTTTTTCAACATTCTTGGATTTACTGCAATAATTGTGCACGATGGCTTTATCGGGAATTTCAGAACCCAAAATGGACTGGGGCTCGAGTAACCTTCCAGAGGCATGGCTTCACTTCAAAGATCACGTAGATCTCATTTTCAAGGGTCCCCTCAAGGATAAGTCAGAGGAGGACAAGTGCACATATTTATTATTGTGGGTTGGTCAGAAAGGACGATAAGTACACAAAACAGGGAATCTTACACAGGATGAAAACAAAAAGCTAGATGTAATTTACACGAAATTCATTGAGCATGTGCAGCCGAAGCTAAATTCTGTTTTTAACTTTCAACAACATTTTACAAGGACAACTGTCAATCGAGGATTTTCTAACAACGCTACGGACAGAATTGTGTTCGGACTTACATCTTCAAGAATCCGCGAAAAGCTTATACAAGAAGGTGACAAACTGACATTAGATAAGGCAATCGAAATTGCTAGAACATTTGAGTATTCACAAAGTCAAATGAAATCTTTGGAAAATAAAAAAAAGGACGTCAGTGCGTTACAAAGACGAAAAATGCGCAAACTTCCACAGAGATCGCAAAATTTTGCTCATCTGAGTAAACATCAGAAAGATCTACACAAGAAACCAGACCTACACAAGAAACCATGCGGCCAATGTGGAAACCGGCATATGGATTCCTCGTGTCCAGCCAAGGGTCAGCAGTGCCGGAAGTGCCGGAAATGGAACCATTTCGCGAGCGCATGCAGGTCGGTGAAGCGTTCATCACATCAGAAAAACAATGTCCATGTTATCGACAGTGACGACAGCGACAGCAGTGACGAGAACGGCTTCAACATAGCATCACTAACCAGACAGAAAGATGAGGTATTTGCAAATATTTCTGTTGGTCTTTCAAAAACTAAAATGAGCTTTAAAGTAGATACTGGTGCGTCCTGCAATACTTTGACCGAGAAAGATTCCCGCTCTTTAAATGTAAAGGGTCCACTTAAACAAAGCCAAAGTACGTTGACAGCTTACAACGGGTCAAAGTTGTATGTATTTGGTAAGGTTACACTGCAGTGCAGATATAAGAATGTGAACAAAAACGTTACATTCTGTGTGGTCTAGCAGAGCAAATGCTCAATTCTGGGATTACAGGCCAGTTTAGACTTTAATTTAATCAAAATAGTCATGGCTCTTGAAAAAATACCTCCAAGTTACACTTTCACAAAGGGCTCCGTCCTAAGTAGTTTTCCTGAAATTTTCACGGCTATAGGTAAGATGCAAGGATCTTGCTCAATACAAACGGATCCTAAGGTACCCCCTGTTGTGCATCCCCCAAGCAGAGTTCCAGTTGCTCTACATGCCAAGGTCAAACAAGAATTGCACCGCATGGAAAAAAAAGGGCATTATAAAAAAGGTTGATCAGCCTACCCCATGGGTTAATTCTGTGGTTGTGGTCAACACACCGGGATCAGATAAGGCCAGGATATGTCTAGACACTAAAGATCTCAACCAGGCCATAACAAGACCCCATTACCCAATGAAAACGCTTGATGACATATTGCCACAGTTAAAATCTGCAAAGGTATTCACGAAAATGGACTTACGATCAGGTTATTGGTCATTAAAACTTGATCATGAATCATCATTTTTGACAACATTCAATACGTTTCTGGATAGATACAGATATTGCCACATGCCAATTGGTCTAATCTGTTCGCAAGATTTCTACCAGCAAAAGATGGACCAGATACTGACAGGATTACCTGGTTGTGCAGTCATTGTTGACGATATACTGTGTACGGAAGTTCCATAGAGGAACATGACAAAAAATTGAGACGGGTTAAAGCTAAATAGAGACAAGCTTGAGGCTGACGTCTCTGTGGTCAAATATTTTGGACATCTTCTGACGAAAGAAGGAATTAAGCCTGATCCACAGAAAGTGGAAGCTATTACAAATATGCAGAGACCCAAAGCCAAAGACAAAACAGAATTGCAAACTTTCATGAGAATGATAACTTATTTATCTAGGTTTGCTCCAAATCTGTCTGAAATTATGACTCCAATGAGAGACGTATTGAAAAAGACGTTGCATTCCATTGGGATGACCCCCAACAGGAAGCATTCGATAAGGTCAAGAACATACTGACACAGTCACCAGGACCTGTTCTGACATTAAATGACCCTGACAAACCTCGAGTTCTCCAGGTCGACAGTTCCAAATATGGCCTAGGTGCAGCATTGATGCAAAAAGGACGACCTATTGCATATGCAAGTTAAAACTCTTACTAAAACAGGGGTCAATTGGGCACAAATTGAGAAGGAAATGTTCGCTATTCACTTCGGACTCAATCGATACAGACAATATATCTATGATAGAAAGGTCAAGGTCGAAACTGATCATTTGCCATTGATAGCCATCATGAAAAAAAAACATTTATGCAAATCCACCAAGATTGCAACGCATGATGTTACATGTCCAAGGTTACGACATGACATTAGAACACAAAACAGGTACACAGATACCATTACCTGACACGCTGAAAAGACATTATATGAGTGATACATACCCTGAATTATCAGAGGCCACAAATGTTCACGTTCATATGGTTATGGGGACCTTGCCGTTCACTGACAGAAAACTTGAAGATGTTCGAAAACACACCTCTGAAGACCCAGTATTACGAATACTGAGGCAGACAATACTTGACGGTTGGCCTGAAGTCAGAAAAGACTGTCCACCGTCATTTTAGACTATTGGAATATGAGAGACGAACTTTGTTATATTGATGGGTTGATAATAAAAGATCAAAGAATCATAATTCCGACTGAACTGAGGCGTGAAAGATTACTTGATATTTTTGCTTGATTATCGTGCTACCCCACTTTCTTCAGGCTACACCCCTGCAGAGTTACTCATGGGCAAAAAATCAGGTCATTCTTGCCAATGACAAGGAAAATGTTCAATCCTAAAGTTCCTAATTATCGCAAGGTCAAAAGTCATTTGCAGAAAAGAAAGGATGAACAAAAACAATACTACAATCGAACTGCCAGAAATTGGCCTACTTTAAGTATAGCTGATCCCATCAGAATCAGAGAGGAAAACCCCTGGCAGCCAGCCACTGCCGTGTGAAAATCTAGCGACAGATCTTGCATGGTACAGACACCCGATGGGTCAAAGTACTGTTGGAATAGGAAGCTCTCAATAAAACTTAATGATCAGCCTTCCACCTCCAATGACACAAACGTTAAGCAAGAGTTAAACTTATCAGAAACCCCACCCAGTACAAATAATAACAGCTCATTACATTCGGAAACTCAGACCAACACAAATGAATGCAAATTGCCTTCAACCAGTGCTGATAAGCCAGCAATTTCTAGTGACAGGTAATGCGATCATAATTTCTATATCACCCGTGCTGGTCGTATTTCTAAACCACCAATGCGTGAGCCTATGTGAAATAAGAGTCAATGTGAAAATGTGTTCTGTTAACCTATTTCAGTTTTAGCGGCAGACCTGAGGAACAGAGATAAACAGACACAACAATGAAAATGGGACAGTGAAATTATCTGTGTATAATCACATGAGGTATCATGTTACGATAAACATTTTCTGATGATTATTTTTTAAGTGTTCAATAATTTATAAACTGTATTAATGGTACATTTTAATAATGCTGAAATTTGATTGATGTTTCATAACTCATTATCCAGAATGATTGTTATAAGAATAATACAATTTATAATTTGATAAAAAGAAAGATGTCATGATTTTAATACAGATGATTAACTCTTGACCCATTTGCTGATGTTATATATCTACCATGCAGTAGTTACTTCCCTTGATATATTTGATACTGATTGTTATAATGTATGTTTGCTTCACTTCACATGTAGCCATCGAACTAGTAACACGCAATCAAAGTATATACAAACTTATGGAGTTCTTATGATTGATGAACAAATAATTATAATGACCAACATTATGACATTGGGCCAATACACACCCGCAAAGCATCACTGGGCTTTTCAACAGTGACCATACTGTTGACCCATTTGGACGGTTCAGTAACTTTTGTTTTTACACCATCCTTAACCATTCTGTTTAACTTTTTTGAGTCTGTCTTTGATTGCTACAGGAACACGTCTAAATGGGTGAATAACTGGAACAGTATTGGGTTTTATGCAAATGTCAGATTCCCCTGGAAGAGTTCCTAGACCAGTAAATACATCAGAGTATTTAGATACAACCGTGTCTTTTGTGTAGAAATGTTTATGTTCAATTCCTGACACAAATTTGATTAGATTCATACACATGCATGTGTCTTAACCTAATATGGGACTGGAAGGGCTGTCTTCAATCTAAAAATCCTGATAGGACTGTTTACCATCATATCTACACTGAAGACGAATCATGTCATATACCTTAAGTGATGTTCCATTGTATGCTGATAGCTTGATGTGAGTGTTTTTGAGTGGACCTTTCATCCCTAACGATGCAAATTTATGTAATGGAATGATATTGACCAGTGCACCGGAGTCAATTTTTAATATTATATTTGTTTCTTTTGGACCAACATTGAGTTTAACACGAACATAGCTTGATTCTTTTGCTTATCATAAATGACCGAATTGATAAAGTATTGATCATGCGTGTCTCTTTGATCTGAGTCAGAAAAGTCATTTACCTCATGAATTTTGTCTTTATCTTTAGGTCTGGTGCTGTTGTTCTTGCTTTTCTGGAAACACACTGACGCAAAATGGTTCATCTTTTGGCAATAATTGCAACTCTTTCCCTTTGCCGGGCAAAGTTCTCGTGTAGGATGCTTATTTCCAATAAAGTTTGCACATTTTCCTCTGTTTGCGTTGTTCGGCTTATCTTGTCTCTTCCATTTTGGCTTGAATCTGGGTCTTGTAGGCCGTTTTGTCTCACTGACGACAGCATGGGTACCACTGTTGTCCATCGACTTCATCTGACTTTTCGCCAGCTCGTATGTCCTGGCAATGTCGAGAAAATCCTGAAGTGTTGGAGCATTTCCTTCACTGATCATTCTTTCCCTTAGTGTCTGAGAACGGATTCCAAATATTACATGTTCTCGTATCATTTCATCGATGATGTCAGCAGGGTTATCACAATCCTTTATTAATAATCGCAAATCTGTAGTAAATTGTTCGAATGTTTCTCCATCCTTTTGCATTCTTCTCTTGAAAACATATCTGGGGTAAATTTTGTTAGATTTTGGTTTGCAATATTACTCAAATAGATCAAAATGATGTTTCAAGTCTTTCTGCTGGTCATTTGTTAGTGTCCATGTACTGTAAATTGAACGTCCATTTTCGCCGACCCATAACATTAAATAATTACATTTGGTTTCTTCGTCTTTTCGCACACTTAAAGCACATGCATTTAACATTTTTCACAGAGCGAGTTTAACATCTTGATTATCAGCTGCGTAGTTTCAAAATTGTGTACTTACAGTTTTACAGTTTTCACTAAAACTATATGGAATAAATCAGACTACAGTAAATGTGATGATAGTGATTAGTAGCAAACAAGTCGGTTCACAGTGGGAACCTACACCGTCTAATAATTTATGTTCAAAACACGAGGAAACGGTGGTAAATTGCAGATATTTGTACATATAACCAACAAAGTTAAAACTTATGAGCTAGATTTTTGTTAAAGAAGGTATCATAGTTCTTGTGAAGCAAGAGTTAAGATGAGAGATGGTTTCAAAAAAAGGATATTGAGTGTCGAATGCTGGCACCGAATTATAGTCAAAAGTACAAGACTTACCAGTATATTACCGTCTAAGTATGTAACGTATTCAATGCTGCTGATAAGGTAAAAATGAAAAAAGTTCTTGTGTTTAGATCAAGCACTATGTATAGCAACCTTTAGGTTGCACATTCGTCAACTGCATTCATAATGTTTGTAAAATGAATGGGCTTGTTATTCCTGTCCATCAGCCCCGACCTCAAATGTCTTGGTCCGACCCTGAAATGGACTATAACAACTTGGCTTTAAAGGTTACACGTGGTCTTTTTTCGAAGTTTGATGTAAAACAAATGTTCTCGTAGAACAGCTTATTTATTAATAAAGATTACATAACAATACACACATTTACATAACAAACGTGTGAATGTTGACATTTTTTTAAAGATTTTCATCACGAATGCTCGGTATCTCTTGGATTTTTC
This sequence comes from Dreissena rostriformis, assembly GCA_007657795.1. Lineage (NCBI taxonomy): Eukaryota > Metazoa > Mollusca > Bivalvia > Myida > Dreissenidae > Dreissena > Dreissena rostriformis. The sequence continues at coordinate 3,234 of VMBQ01016973.1, read as the reverse complement.
AATGTTTATGTTCTTGTATAATCCGTTGCCGTTTTGCGTATTAGCCGGTAACGCACTTTTGTTTCCGGTATTATCCGTTTTGATTAAGCGCCGTTAGCAATGGTCTATTGAGGAAAGGGAGCTCCAACCATTGTGACGATGATCGTCTAGCATGACTAACTGACTGATTAGCCGACCGACTTAAAGGAAAACACAGATAGACACACATACATTGTTTATATAACTTTAAAATAAAACGATTTCAGAAATGTTCGTTGTCAGGTTAATTGTTTTAAGTAAATGATGCTTATGTTTATACATGCTGATACATTGTTTCATTACCTCTCTAAACTAGTGTAACGTGTGCAGTTTGTTTCCGGAATAACAGAGTTTTGCCCTTTTTACAAAAGAGCATTTAAGGCCTTGTGCTACGTGTACACGCAAATAGTTAAGTATAAATTTTAATGTGAAAACACTTTATATTCATATTGATCGCCATGTGAATTCGTTCAGTTGGCTATTTAGAAACATTATTGACAGCGGATCTTTGAGACATAATTGTTGTCGTGTTCTACAGACACAGTCATTTAAAAAAAAATATGTTTGCTCAGTTTACCAACATACTATTAGAAGCGGACCTGATCTATTTGTCATTGTGGGTTGAACTTTTTTCATTGAGAGTTGAACTATTTGACATTGCGGGTTGAACTATTTGACATTACGGGTTGAACTATATGACATTCAGAGTTGTTCTATTTGACATTGAGGGTTGAAAAATTTGACATGGAGAGTTGAACTATTTGACATTACGGTTTTAATTATTTGACATAAAGGGTCGTGCAAACAAATTCCTGATATGCGCGGTATAAATACAGCAGTTGTTTTGATTGCGTTTGAATGAAATCTTGAAGTACAATGCATATAAACTACTCATGAATGCTTTATGCTTAAGTGATTTTAAACTAAGTGTTATTGACTCTATGAATGGGCTTAAACTGCTTTAAAAAATATATAACTACTCATTGACTTGAGCGTAAATAGCATACATTGTCAGATTTACTGTTTTGGGTATAATATCAATCGAGCCTTAATTAAGGTGTTGGATGTAGACGACAATAAACGTAATCAATTTATTACAATCGTACAATTTGAATTCACGATTTTGTTCGAGAATGTGGCTGATTCATGATGATAAACGTAAGTGTATATTCAGTAGGCTACTATTAAATCGTCTTTACATCACACATGTGCATTTTAGATTGAATATAACGTTGTCAAGAGTGTGAACAGGAAGTCCATAGTCGAGTCAAAAATCAAACAACACATGCATTCATAACACACAGGTGCCCCAACATTCCACTTCAGTTTTGTGTGTTAATGCAGCAAGCTTTTCTTTTATGTTATGCAAATTGAAACCTCGAAATGCGATACAAAATCACGATTTATGATATTTGCAACAATATTTTCCTCTCTCTTTTCTTACCACTTGAATCAATGAAACAGAACACGTTGTTATATCTCGGTTCATACTCATTTGGATTCTTGTGTTTTCGTTAATTTAAGTTGAATACAATTAAAACTGTTGTTTTATGTATAAAAAATAGTTGATTTTTTACATATAACTGAGAATCCCATAATGGTTTTTTAAACTCCAGAAATTAAAGCTATTTTCGCAATTTGCGATTTGATTCGTATTCAATGAACGCCCTGTGATATTGAGATTTTGGGGACTTGTTGAAATAGTTTTAGCGTGTTGTAATATGAGTGGGAAATCTAAATCTAGATTGTATTGGTAGTTTTCGTCAAGCTTTCTGTTAATTTATGTATAATATAAACCAGTTGCTTTCATTTGTTTGCATAATCGAAAGTAGGCTGTTGACAAATATTTTGTCACTTTATAACATGTATGGCTGATATTTCCGCCGAAAAAAATACGCTAATCATAAAAGTCAACGTTCTATTTTGACCTATGCGATTTTTAATGGTGTGTATCTGAACATAAAAGACTTTGATGTTTTACATCAGTTATTTCTTATACATATTTAAATTAATATAATTTGCTTAGGTTTTAGAATTGTTGTCTTGTAAATACTATTAATGAATGCCAATATTTAAAGTATGAATGTTAGACGATATGTCTTAATGTACTTTCTTTTTATTTATATACATGTTTAGTGCTCACATATATATTATGCAAAATGTTGCAAACTGCTAAGTGTTTAAGCAATATTCGAAAGAGGCGTTGCCCGCTTTTGCTTTAGTGTGCCTGCGGCCGTAAAGCATTAAATAGGCCAAATCGAGCGTGCAAAACACTGCATTGAATACTGATCTGCGAATATGATAACGGCTTAAAGGCCTGAGTTGATTGATTTGTACTATATTGACTTTATTGTATATTTTTGTTTTAAATCGCTCACAAACGCATGTGTATTGCGGCATAGAACGGCTTCATAAAACTTGTTTGTCAAATTTACAAAGAACATTGCCTATTCAAATTTCTATTTCAATTCAAATAAGCATAATGACACTTCCGAGCCTAAAAAAATGTATATACAATACATGTTCGTTTATTGATAATCATCAGTCGTAATCGATACGATAATACAANATTGATAATAATCAGTCGAAATCGGTACGATAATAAAAATCTTTGTAACGCAGTGCCTATTGATGTAAAGTTTATCCCTACTTTACAATATATTGACAGTATAATAATAATTGACTATTAAAATAGCTATACTAAAAAAAGAACAGTATTATATTCGAAATAATTAAGTAATGAATCTCGTTAGAACGTTACTGCTCACTAGTTGGGTATCGGGAGGCAGTTCTATGCCATCATATAATTGATATTTAATTTGGCCAAAGTTCACGAATTAGGCCACATTATCGCTTTATGTTTTTTTTTTAAAGATATTATTATACATATCACACATTTTATAGAAATACCTTCTTAGTATTCCGGGAACGGGAAATATACTAAAACGTACCCGGCCAATATTAGACTGCACCCGAGTTTTTTTCCGGCCCAAAATCAGATGTCGTAAAGCATTACGAAACAAAATTCGCTTTAATATATTCAGCGTACCCGGGGTACATTTAAGTATTATTAAGAATACCCGGGGTACATGAAAGTAGTACCCCAGCTGACAATGACCAATCGTGCCAAATTTAGCGTCAGTATTCCCGGGTACGTTTTAGTACATTTCCCGTACCCGGGGTACATTGTAGTATACTTAACAGTACCCGGGGTAC
>VMBQ01016972.1:0-10032 GCA_007657795.1 Dreissena rostriformis | reverse complement strand
TCGGGACAATTCAGGGTGTCGTTTACAGTATAGAACACGACTCACGCGCTTCCACTTGTCTGAATTCGTTTGAAATAAATATAGGCCATCAACGAAAATCGTGATAATCAGTTGACACCAAAGAGGTTCGTAAAGTGTATACCCTATTTCAAACTTTTAGCATGTATTATTAAAATAAAATTACATTAATAAATAGATGTCATGCGTACAAAAAAAAATAATCACGCAGTTCTTCGATGTAAATTACGCGCCATGCACGTGTACAATGATCATGAACACGATTTCATTCTTGATGTTATATCTCCGGGTCGAACCTCAAATACACAATGCACATGTTTTCTGTTATTTTATAAAAGAATTAGTCCCACGCAGCGTGTAAGAGTTCAGAAAGGAGTGCAAAGCACTACTAAAAACTGACTATTCCATTCAGTAAATAACTTTAAATAGTGAATTTGCGCGCGAATATCATGTTACATATCGATACTCAGCGACGGAACTGCTACACCCACACTGTACTGGGGAGGGAACTTCAAAAGTAGAACTCTCCCGTCCTAGATAACAGACGACCTTGCAACGTATAGTATTATGCAATATGCACCCGATATTCATTCATACATTGCGATAGGATTGATATCGAATTGAGTACCAGGGTACAACGTGTAAGAAGACGTCAGAAACCATTATGAAGACCTCTACAATAATTTGAATTGATAACAGTTTTGCGTCACGCCGTGTGCTTGGTACAGGTTAATACTATATTGATAATATAATTGATTTAATTAATCGTGCTTTTTACTGGAAAATACCCATAAAGTAATTTATTCAACTAGGATTGTGAATGACGTGTATCTGTTAGTTTAAGCAATTTCAAAATAGTTAAGATAAATAATATTATTTCGCTTGATCTGTATCTGAAATCTAGACTAGATTAAGATAAGTTTTCGAAATGATTATCAATATTGGACAATATGTAATAATTGTATGATATTGCTTTAAAACGAGGTATTTTGCACGTAGTCAAATATAATCTCTATTGTTTAAAATGTACAGGCATTACGCTAGAGCGAGTACACATATTTGACTTGAAGATAAAGTATGAAGAAATTAGCCAACATCTACAAAGTCAAAACGACTGGCAAACAAAAAACAACAAACAAATACAACAAAACACCACACCAAATTACACGGTTTTGGTATTTGGAACGTTATTGTTTCAGAGTATGGTATTGTTAAACGTTCGGGTGTTAATTTCCGTGACACTGAATAATGTTTTCGTATCATAAACTACCGAAACCGAATGTATGACGGTAAAAAAACATGTTTTTTTTTTACATAAAACACCTAACCCTCTTGTGTATTTGATTTTCTTCGAACATTCTTGGAAAAGGTTTATGAAAAACATAAAATAAGATATTGACATCTGCAAACAAATCACTCCTGGAGATATTAACACCTTGTTCAGTCGTAATATATTTAAGGCTTGTGTTTCAATCACACATTCAAACGTTCTTAATGCCGTGCCTACGCTGTGTGTAGCTATAGAGTACGGAGTAGTTCAAAATGTGTGTAAAATAAATGTATACCGACCTCACCACATCATGCTTGAAAGAAAACTTCATGAAAAAACTGAGAACAATAAAACAAGGACACCTCTGACAACGTGCAAATGAAGGAGCAAACACACATCTTGTGTAATAAATTAACTTAGCTTTGCATTTGTACTCAAGCAGTTATCAATATGTGCGTGTTATCTGCATTTACAATAGTGCATACAGACTGTATGACAGTATATGTTTGCGGTCAAATACGGGTACACTAGCACGTGAAACACGTCTCGGTATTGCATCAGTGTATTATTATTCAATAACAATCCTTTAAATAAAGAAGAAGTCCCCGACATTTTCGCGATTCCAATTATTTTTATACCATCAGCATGAGAACGTGACCGTAGTCAAACACAAACTGCGCACAGTGACATGTGAAACCAAAACCTTTCATCTGTAGAATCATATGTACATCCTTATACAGAACGCAAACATATCAAATTGCACGAGGATAACGTGATTTCAACGCGCTTTGGAAATGGGATCGGTATAAAGTACGTGTAAATCATGGACAGGTGAGAACATTGGGGAAGATCTATGTTTAGAATGTCACCCAATGGAAGATTGAACGATCCTTGAAATAGAGGAATATTGATCACATAACTCAAACACTGGGTGTGAATAAAACGAGCGCCTTGCATAAATAGCGAGGTTTTCTTTGAACGAAATACGATCACGCTGTTAAAGGAACGATTTACATGTAGATTTCTCTTCATTTCTCTCTACAAAGAGCACCCAAACAGACTTGCAGGTGTCTGATGGCTTAGAATAGTTGTACTTGTTAAGTGTTGAATTTGTAAAAGTTGTATCTTACCAATAGAAATTGTCGTATTTTCGTTTGTAAGAATGTCTGGTTGAAATGTGTCCTATGATAATTTTGATTTTTTTAGTAATACTAACATATGTTCATACCAAATATTCTGGGAACTCGATTTTACTCGATTTTAGTAGAGAAACCTATGAATTCATCATGTATTATAAAATATATCGGCTCCTAAGTATTTTTAAAGTTAAGATTCACATGAACACGAATCAGTTAGGCGGCGCGAAATCGTTTACAGACCAATGACTTGATCCATTTAAAGAAGATATACGATGTAAATTCATGTGTAGCAGTAAATGCTTAGCACTAAATATGTGTTCAATTTATCTCTGTGCCATATGTACAATTGCATATCTCGTACTGCCATTCAACCGTCGCCTTTTTAGTATGTAACCAATTATGGGTTTAGGAGAACATAGAAATGCAAACATTAGCTAACATGGAAACAAACTGTGCTGTATAGCATTAGTTAGAGTCAATATAAATATAAACACTAACAAGAACAAAACACGTGATAGAACCAATTAACATAAAAACAAACACATGTGCAGCAAGTAGGGCTAAATTGTTTTAATATGCTATAAACTATGCATTCTAGGACATGCATTGTAACAGAAACTTTCAAACACGTTTAACATGAAATCTTTTCTGAGTAAAGGGTACCACCGCCAAATCAAAAACGTTGACAACACTTGGCAAGTCTCGAACTAGATAAATGACAAACTGATATTTCAAGGTAAAAATTAATCACACAACATCTTTTAAGAAAATTCTATCTTATGTAAATTCTCAATCACACGAATTTTTTTTTATGAATACTAAGCAATATTATGATAATACATAGGCCCAACCAGGTATGAATGACATGGAGATTTATATTTTTGAAATGTTTGTTTTCGCAGAAAACAGCAACTAAGTTCCTGATCTCAATAATTTGTTGAATATCAACTACAATTTTTAGCGCTGAACATTCAACGCATTATAAAAAAAAACATCGCAAAATTCAAAGTTTACTCACAAGATCATTACCAAAACTCAAATGTGCAAAAAATAACAAAAAACAAACAAGTGCAACAATAAGATAAAAATCGAACTCCAATGTGCAAAACTTCCAAATAAAAAAGACACAGCATTAATTATCATATATGACAAGCATCATGTTTGAATACGCAAAAAACGACATATTACAAAACTGACCTCCTGTATTGTTTGATGCTTTTTAATTAATGGCAACGTATTATATTAAATAGTAAAGGTATATAAGCATGTATCTACATGTAGTTCTAAAAAAATCATAAGACTCTACCATAGTATTGTATATTTGCGTTATAACATAATAACACATATTAAATAACATAGAAACATTTAAGTATCTATCTTACAATATCCATGTAATGTTGAACGATGTTAGTTACTAAGAAATTATATTGGAAAACAATAAAGATATAAGTTATACGTGTATAACATATAACTACTTTTATAGTGCCAAACTATTTATGGCATATACATGTTTATTTTTGCGAATATATAAGCCTTATAAACAAAGGTATTTTATAAACAAAACTAAGTAAACATGTTTTTGCATTAACTCATAAATTCAACAATTAAAACTAGAACACGTGACTTGATTGGGGTCAGCAGATCCGAATCGAAGAAACTGTACACTCAAACATTCCTTACCAAAAAACCTTAGAAACACAATTTTTGAAAGGGCATTGACAATAGCACGATAAAGTGACATGTTTTAGAAATATTATACCATATTTGGGTTGTCATCAACATTTTTTTGTAAAGATGAAACGAAATTTTAACAGGACTATATATCCAAACAGTTCTTATTGATAATTTTAGTTTCAATCACAATGCATTTACAATACCTGTACTAATATTAAAACATAACATTTACATAGATACAAATTATGTGATTAATTGTGATTTTAATTTGGACAAATGGCACATGATACACATAATTAATGTTTGTTGTAAATTATTTACCAATTATCCAACAAAAATATACAATACAATCATTAAGAATACTTTGAATAAATATAATCATCATTGTTGTATTAATTATCATAACGTTTATTATTTATAGTATGCATAATTATAAAAAGTACACTTAATATATTATACACGTATGCAAATTGTTATGAATATATAAGTGTATCCATAAATACATGCTCGATACTCAAATGCATGTCATTATGAATGTATTATAATCAACCTCCACACAATTAATAAATAAAATGGAAAATGTACAATGCCATAATGTTAATTTAACTGATATTGAAAATAGGCGATTTAAATATTTTACAACCCTTTATCAGTCCCACCACATATAAAAACGTCTGTTTCTGTTATAGTGCATGTCCAAGCCCTCATCAAGTGCCTGTATTGTCTGTGGAATTATAACCTAGGTCTGGATTATTGGCTCTTTTTGCCGTCGAACGATTATGAAACGGCGACAATGCACCGCGCGGAATAAGTTTCGTAGCATCTGAGTCTTCGAGCTGTCTTTCGTACGTTGTATTGAAGTAATTACCATGTACATTTGCTGATCGCCATACTGGCGCTTCTTGAACAACCCATGCCGACTCTGAGTAAGGGGTCGTCCCTAAATATCCATTATTTGTTGACATCGCATTGACCGTTCTATTGGTATGATTAACATGGGTAGCGGTAGTATTTGATATGTCTGAATTGACATTGTGTGGGGTAGAATACAGTTGCACTGTTCTAGGACAATCCGTTGATAGATGCGTTTCAGATTTAGAATCCAATTGATTCGNCTAGCGTATCCACTGGTGTGACCTTGAGTAGAGAACGGCATGCTGGGCATAGAGGCCATCTCCAATCGACTGCAAATAAATTGAGGACACACATGACTCAGAAGGTCAACATTTAATTACAATATGACGAATTTGGAGGACAGCAGATGCTTTTAGACACTTAATATCGTTTCTTTTGAAAAACCAGTAAAAGGTGCAGGAAAAAAGAAACATCGAATAGATGAACTTTTGATAAAAAGCGTGACATCGCAACCGTTAATTTATTATGACTCCAAGTCATGAAAATTTACAATCAAAACCGTCTTGATTATCTATATAATTCAATGAAAATGTTTTGTTTATTGCATTTATATTTGTGTTGTTTTCTGGGGACCGATCTTTGAAAATAACCAGATTATTAGGCATATAGTTACAGGATATGGATTTAGAGGTGCCTTGTCTGTCGCTACATAAGAGCAAGGGATAATGTCAGTTAAAATCAGCGATAACATCGTTTAGCTTCTGTTCAAGAGAAAATATGCATCATCTGCTGAGAAGTATGTTCCGAGTAATTTTGACCATCAAAAAAGCGTTATTTTCTGAAATAAAAAAACGGCGGATAGGGCTTTGTTTTTCAACATCTTTTTAACCATCTCCCTAAGATATACTACTTCATATATTGAACTTACGGCTGGTCAATAAAAATGCGCTATTACCTTTTAAGTTCTTGTAAGGATCGCTCATTATCCAACAGAACTGTCCCAAGTTCCTCACCAGTAATACGTATATTGGCAATTCTGAAAAAGATCAAATAATAGTATACAAGATGTAGACAAAATAACGCAATATAGCACAGAACACAACCTTTCTGAAATTTTTTTTTTGTCAACATGATTATTTATGTACCTAATCTTATTTATACATGCACGCAGTCAAATTAACTGCAGCATTTGGAGTGTTTAAATATATGTTTATTAGGTAAACACTTAGCACCGAATGACTAAACTGTATGTAGACAAAGTGTCGTTTGATAATATTTGTATTATTTTTCCTCTGAACAATTCCACGGACACCAGTTTTGTTTTAAATTGTGAATTGTTTGTTTGTTCCGAACAAAATTACGAAAACAGAAGAGGAAGTAAAAGCAAAATAGTACATGCCCTGATATTCAATACTTACACAATTTAAAGGAGTTTAAAAAGTAACTCGTTTCTATAAGGAAGCACAATTTGTTCTTGATAAGCATATCTAACCTTGGTATTTAAAACTTCCTTTATTGCAATAAACGAAAGGTAGAATCGCATATTTGCATATTTTAGTTTGTTTATAACAAGTAGTCATATTTTAACATTTATTTATTTGCCCCGAACAAATGAACGAAACTTTCTTCTCTCAGGAAACAATACAAAGAGGAAACATTACTCTATAGGTGTTTAAACCAACAAATTGTAAATAAGTTTTTCAATAAGTGTGTTAAACTTGTTCATAAGTAACATAAATATTAGAAATAAATGTCTGTTTCATTTTGTTCAACAATTACAAATAGTAATATTAAAAAGCGTTTATGTTATGTTTTGAATCGTGGACTTAACAGCAAAAGTTGCAATTTGCAAATACATAAACATATCTATGAATTTGGTCTCGTCTACTGGTTTGGGTGTGTAGCCGTTCTTTCGGTACGACTTGGTAAAATAGTTCTGGAGTGAAACAAGTGTCTTTCAAAACCAAAAATAAACGAAAACGAGGCTTGTTAAGGGAGTTCTGCATAGCAATAACATACAAATTACACTTTCAACCCGCAACACAAAAACGTATTAACATACTCTAAAAATAAACTCTTCAGCAACTTTTTTCGTTCGGAACTCTGAAAACTTCGCTCGGAATTAATCGAGCCTCGAACAGATACCGAGCTCCCTTCCGGAGTTTCCCGAGGGCTGGCCGGAAGCTTTACCGTTGAGCTTGTTATTGTTGCAAAAAGTGACATCAGCTTTTCCGTCGCCATTTTGAAAGAATCTTCCATCTGATAAATAGACATAAAGACGTAAAAAGGAAAGTATTTTTCAAACAACTTAAACTCATAAGTTAAAACAAAGGCAACAACAATGCTAACAGGAAGTGAAAATCGGGGAAGTTTGGCTAATTCAATATAATCAGAACAGTGAAAGCGAAATTGAATACAATTCATTATCTTCCAAGTTAGCAATTAAATTTGCCTTATCACGTTTACAAAAGCTGTAGAGGACGTTAATTGAAGTTTTGTAAATGAGCAAATGTCAGTGACCCTTGGTCTTGTCCCCTTATTTTCCGTAATTCAGAAAGTCCATCGTCCAAAGCAACATAAGCTAGCTACCTTGAGCAGTTTCTCGTTCATCTGATCGAGACAGTCTGTGACGCATCTTACGTTGGTTTCCACCTTCCCTGACCGTGCAAGATGCTTCAGAAAGACGCTGAAATTATGCACAGGTTTTAACACCTACGTTATTTTTCACCATTTCGTTGGCTCTAATACTACAATCGGAGATATTAATCAATTAAGTTCATCGTTTGCAAATGCCATACATTGTCCTTTTACTGCCGATACAGTCTGCATTTCAATGGTAAACTGTAGATGAAGTGTACTGTATGATACTGTGCAAATGAGTTGTCGACGGTTTTAGATAATCTCTTTGTCACTATGTAAAGTCTCTTCAGTCAACAACAAACGAACATATTTTTCTAATAGCCACATGATTTGGTATACAGGAGCAAGCTTGCATCTGCGTTTAAAAACGAGATCCACGAATGAATGTCTGTATGTGATGTGGTTTAAATTAGAAAATGAAAAGTCCCGATGTTTTATTATTGGAAGATCAGATAACTGACGCATTATCTCACACCAATATAGTGGTGTGGAAAAAGTCGATAAAATTGTTTAATTATTTAAGAAATTTAACGTTATTTTCTAAAATTACGCGGTTAATGCAACATTAGATCCAGCAGCTGCCTCTTTTCTTTCACTTAGGTAGAATTCATGGGAATAGAAAGTGTTGAAAGGCGTTTGCTATGAGATTATCTTGCCAAACGTGACAGATAATTGGCATCTGTAATGAAAACGTGTACGGTTTCATGTCTGACAACCAAGGCCTAATAATATCTTACAACAATTCACGTCCATCACCCGCCATAGACTGATAATAAATGTGTCCGTCATAGACATAGAAACAAAGCAAATTTAAAGGACCCGCATTTAAACGTTCAACAATTTTGGACTTGCATCCACTACATGATACCAACACTTATAACAGGCTTGGCTCTTACACTCGCGAATCTAAGGCGCGAAATCTTCAGCACTGCAAAATGTTTACCAGAAGATCTTAATAAAACAAAGACAAGCCTATTGTCATTTATTTTGCTGGCCAACCCGCGTTGCATCTTTGCACAGTTCCGCTTAATGACTACTTGTAGATATAAGTGCGGTAGCGATAACCTTCACCAAACACTGTCGTGTCAATGTGCAATTTCCCATGTAACTTAATGCAGTTCGTGAGAGATAATGAGTATGTTCTTTGAGTCAAGGCTATTATTATGTTTAATTTATCTGTATTTCAGATGTTCTTTCTCTTGATATCATTTGCACACGGAACTCGTACTGTTTCTTCACATGCATATACATGTTTTCTCGTGTAATTAATTACGAGAACGAAGTCAAGCTTTGAATGGAATCATACAAGGCCTTATCAGGACAACGGCCGCCTCATGTATCCTGTATCTACGTCACAAAACAAACAATATCAGCAGAGGAAATTGCTTTTTTAAACACTAATTATTTTACCTGATATTTCGGGAAGCCCAGTGGTGGATTTTTGTGAGGTTTTTCACACAGTGACTCTGGTATAGCTCTATGACAGGTATTAATGAGTTCTCCAGCTTCTCTCTGCAACATTATTTAAATACATTTGAATGTATTAAATATAATAAACGTATATTGCTCATGCTTTTATAGAACATAGTTCATAAATATAGGTTACTCGAATACAACACTGTATAAGCCATACAAATAGTTTCTGCGTACTATAAACCCCCACACATTACTTCACATAAACAGTGACATATTTTAATAACCTTTACTGCGATTCATTTGTGAAATATGTATACGCCAATAAAGTGATGTTACATGCATGATCAACCACCTGTTCCTCCGGCAATATTCAGTTATGTTCGTTATTAATATCTAATTTATAAACGACCTTCATTCAAGGTAAAATCGTTTAAATTAATTCGTTCAAGGTAGAATCGCTCGAATTACTCGTACATTCAATAAATCGCATATTTCGATATGCAACATTGCTTTAAGTGTTTTTGAAATATTCTCCTTATCAGAGACCTTTAATGCAATGTTAATTCTCATGAAATCTTAAAACTACAACCCACGTTCACATCAAACAAAATGCACTGTCAAGATGATAGGACAGGTTTTTATCATAACCAGAATTCAATGAATATTTTCACATGTTTCATGAAGCTCATCGAAGCTCATGTATAAAGTTATCTAGAACGCACACGTTTATTTTTTGCTTACCCGCAGTCACGCACCGAATCATATGATACAGAAAATTACATTATCAAACTAATAACCGAAAATACAAACAACGTGATTGCTTTATAGCTTTGTAAATTCAAATTAAAATAAAAAAATTATAAGGGCTGTGACACACATACCATGACAATCAACTTAATACTGTAAATGCGTTTCCAAATTACGCTGCATATGTACATATATCGGTAACAATACGTTCGGGTTTACCTTTCACATTTGTGAATAAACTCCTCGTGCGCATGCAGTTCAGAGTACTTTCGG
>VMBQ01016970.1:0-10639 GCA_007657795.1 Dreissena rostriformis | reverse complement strand
CTCTGAGAATTCCTCATTAGTGCAAGTTAAGATTCCCTTAGGAGCTTTGTAAATACCAGCCCTGAGCCCGTGCTGCACGTTGTTATCCACAAAACTCTTTATTGAAAACTTCATTTTATTCCTTTAAATCAGAAAATTATTTGAGTTTGTTGCTGGTTTAACAGTATTTTAAATTTAGTTTAGAGTGTGGTTGTTCTTTTTATTTAAGTGAAGATTCTGATGTGTCTTTTTCCAATAGACTTTAAATACCAAAAATTGGTTTTCAAAATAACAATTGTACAAATTAAAATGTTTTCACCTTTAGTTCAGTTAATATTATCTATTAGAGCTTTGTGGATCCAGTCGAGTTTTCAAGAGGCAAAACACTGTGACAAACATGATCATTATAAACAAAAGAGGATTTTGTGTATCCATAAAGAAAGAAGAGACAACTTATGATGAGAAAATATGACATTCAGAATATACATAATACACTGTATTGCTGTAGTAATTTTATCACATTTTCTAGCAATTTTGAGGAATAGGGCAATTTTTTAGTAAAGCCTACAGCAACAAACGTAACTTGACAAATGATGTGGTATTTAATTCATAAACAATGGTAAAAAGGTAGCAAGATAATGTTTCCATGCATGCACTAACAGGAAAGGTCCACAATACTTATCACATTTCATGCTGCGTCAAGTGACAAAAGGTATTATGCCGTATGCGGCCAGGGAATCTCAAGTCCAGCCCGCACATTTGTGCAGTCTGGTCAGGAGCTACACTGTCCACTAATGAGACCACAAAATCTTGCAAGACTATATAGAGGACTGCATAGCTCCTTCTCAGACTCAGCAATGTGCAGGCTTGGCTGGAGCTACGCTGGCCACATACCACATAAGACCCATTTTCGTATGACCTGGCTCAATCGTTAGGAGGCCTAAAAAAAACATCTGCATGCACACACATACACAGCGAATAAGGTTAAGATGTGAGCAGGGACACTATAATCTGATGGTACAATGAATAGTGATTATACTAAGGATGAAACAATTTACTGTTCTATTTGATAGCAAGTATTTTGAATGTGCAACATTTAAAGTTTTATTTATATTATATCAAGTGCTCACAAATCTTGTGCAGTGGTGATTTTGCATTGTACAAGTGTCCACAATTTTATGTCAAATTTAATTTATGTTGCATCAGGATAGAATTGTTCAAAAACAGATGTGTTCTTTTGGCATTGTTTTTGTTATCAGATAAGCGAACAAGAGCATTATTTTTTTAAAGTATCACTCCACAAAAAAGAAAGTAACTAAGCTTTGTTGGCTTTTATCAATCTAGAAACTATGAAATGTCAAGACAACATTGCAAACAATCTTAGGCAAAAATTAAAATTCAATTAGCAAGTAGGACAGCCACACCCATAGAACTGTTGTAAACTGTTTTCAATCAGTGGAAATATAATAAAGGAAAATCCATTCAGTTTAATAAGTATTATTCAGTTTTATAAATAAGGTTTAAACAGTTTTATAATTCAAGTACAATAAGAGTGAATCATACAATTAAAACATAGACCAGATTCTTATAACGAACAAATGCTTTCTAGTCTACTGACACGATGCCTTTGAAAAATTCTTTCATATTACTTACCATGATGTCTGGACCTGTCAACTCCTGAACCACAAGGGAGGGAAATACGCCAACTCTCCCGTTGAGCTCCCCTTCCCAGAATCCATCATCAATTCCGTTCTCGTCCTTCCGAATTATTCGTATCAGGGTGCCCTCTACAAATGAGAGCTCCTCGTCCGTGGTCCCTTCGTAGTCATAAAGGGCTCGAACCCAGGGCCCCTCTGAAATATTATTAATTTGTATGGAATGGTTTATGTCCCTTTGTAGTCATAAAGTGCTCAAACTTATGGCCCCTCTGAAACATAATTGGGCCACGCTCTGTGAAAAAAGGGTTTAATCATGTGCGTAAAGTGTTGTCCCAGATACGCATGTGCAGTCTATACACAAGCTAATCAGGGACAACACTTTCCGCTTTTATGGTATTTCACGTTAAGAGGAAGCCTCTTCTTGACAAATATCCAGTTAGGCCGACAGTGTCGTCCCTGGTTAGCCTGTCCCAACTGCACAGGCTAATCTGGGACGACACTGAACGCACATGCATTTAACCCTGTTTTCTAAGAGTGCGTCTCAATTAATTTGTATGAAATGGTTTATGAAAAAGGTCTATTGTAAAGGCTCAGATCCACAGCCACTTTCGATGGCATACTAAACATTCGAAGGTTCCTTGGTAATTATGAAAGGCCGAACCCAATGGCCCCTCTGAAATGCAAAGAAAAACTGACGGATATTAATGAAATTGCTCTTAAGATGCTTTGTGACTACCATTCAGGCCCTATTTATATAAACATTCTCAATCTTCAACTTTATCTCTACCTAAATTATTGACTAATGAGAATCCTTGCAATGTTTGAGCATTTCTTTCCCTGGGCTAAATATTCATGACAAAATAAAGACTAACCTTCACATGTACACAATTATCTGACCAAGATTTAATATTTGAAGATGGCTCAATGATATTGCTACTTACCTCCGCACGGGAGGGACATGTTGCCCATGGTAGCCTGCTGCACCTCTATGTCGTTGGAGGAGTATGATGTCACTTCCTGTGAGCTGTCCGGGGGTGGAGGTGGTGGGGGGAACTCCTCCTCCTCCCCCTGATAAACCTCAATGGAGGGGAGATAGGAGGGGGAGGAGGGGCTGAAAGGGGGCGGGGAGCCGACGTCAGCATCATCAGCACTGCTGTATGTGGCCGCTAGTGATGGATACAGACATTCATGTATTGCGCTAGAAAATGCTCTCAGGGCTTTTTTCCCATTTCTATGAAGTGTCATTGGCCCCTTCATTTTGTGAAAAAAAGAGTAACAGACTTTTCAAAATTGTGAAAAAATAAGTCATGAACTGTAAAAATTGTGAAAAATGATTCAGAAACTTTTTTTAAATTGTGAAAATTTGAGAAACAAACTTCTTTAAATTGTGTAAATTTGAGTCGATAACTTCTCAAATTTGTGAAAAATGGCCATTTTCTAAGAAGGAAAAAAGCCCTGGCTCTGCGATTTAAAATTCTCAACAAGCATTTCTAAGATAAAAAAGAATTCAAAGAAATACAATATATATTAAGTTTATTTCATTATCGAAAGGTAATATATATTAATACTTAAACTTTAATATTCTGTTTTTCATTTTCTTTGTTAAATATTTGATAAATAAAATGTACGTCATATTTATATTTGTAAGGTTTATTGAATTATTTGGCAAACATTTGTTTGACCTTCATGAACAGGCAATCTGTAACAAACTCTCTACACAACATTCATAGTTTTCAACAATCGTTCAGTGCTGTTTAATAAAGTCTTATTATTGATCTCAATATCAAGAAACATAGTCTCTAATTGAGCCTTGCTCTGTGATAGGGTGTTTAATGCATGTGCGTAAAGTGTCATCCCAGATAAGCCTGTGAAGTCCGCACAGGCTAATCAAAGACGACATTTGCTGCTTTCATGTTTTTTTTTGTATCAATGGAGTCTCCTCTAAGCTACAATCCAGTTAGGCGGAAAGTGTCATCCCTGATTAGCCTGTGTGGACTACACAGGCTTATCTGGGACGACACTTTACGCAAATGCATTTTCTCAGAGCGTTGCTCTATTAAAGACTCTTCAAAAAGTCCAGCAGAAAATTAGCTGCCCTTACTTGTGCTCTTAGTGATTGAATGGCGGCTGACCGGACTCTGGCTCGGGCTCTGGGCTGTAGTAGAGCCTTCCTCCTCCAACACAATGATGTAGTTCTCTGGTATGAGACCTACCACTCCACTCGAGTTCTTGGCCTGTCAGGAATACAACAGGTGACAGGTCTGGTGCAATTTACAATGAACAAATTCTCATTGTCAAGAACTCAAGAGGTCAGATGCAATTTACAGTGAAACAGTTCTCATTGTCAGGAACACAAGAGGTCCAATGCAATTAATGGTTAATCAGTTCACATTGTCAAGAACTCAAGAGTTCTGAGGCAATCTATGGTTTAAGAGTTCTCATTGTTATGATCTTAATTGGTTGATAAAATATATACGGTTTTATAGTTCAAATTGTCAGGAATATGACAGATCACAAAAAATTCATAAAATCAACACATCAAAGCTCTGACCACCAGGCCACGGAAAAAATAACAATGAACATACCCTGACCCATCCGTCCCCCTCGCCCCCAGAGATGATCTCTAGCTCCTCATTCTCTGCCATGTCCAGCTCATCCGGTTGGCTTGCCTGCAAACATACACATACTACATACTGTCATATACTATAACCAAAACGTAAATCAAACATATCATCCTCGCTCTGTGAAAAGGGGGTTTAATGCATGTGCGTTAAGTGTCATCCTAGATTAGCCTGTGCGGAGCACAGGCTAATCAGGGATGACAATTTCCGCCTTGACTGGATTTTCATTTAGAAGAGACTTCTATATGCCAGTCCGACTTCTATATGCCACCCTACCAGGGGCATAAAAGTTCAACTACTTCAATCAGCCCAGATAAAAACATTTTTAAGTAAATGAAAAAGTCACTTCTTTTATTTCTGCTATATTTATTGGTGATCAATGTTAAATGATTGGAAGACAGAACACCAAAAGACGTCTAATCATACCTGAAAGTCATAGATGGACCTGCATCTAATTGGATATCTTATGGACCTGCTCTTCAATGAGAAGTCCCCCACTGATACATCAAACGGTTCATCTACGAAGTCATCATCGTCGTCATAGTGAGTATATGTGGGCTCCTGGTCTTCTATAGGCTAAAAAAAGTATTTAAACAAGTGATTAAACACTCTGTACCCTTTTGAGCTATTTTGACCCATATATTTGACCTTTGACCTCAAAGGATGACGTTGACCTTTCACCACTCAAAATGTGCAGCTCCATGAGATACACATGCATGCCAAATATCAAGTTGCTATCTTCAATATTGCAAAAGTTAAGGCCAAATGTTTAAGTTTGTGCAAACCAACAAAGCAACAAACCAACAGACAGGGCAAAAACAATATGTCCCCCAATATAGACTGGGGGACATACAAATATTTTATCTGGTGTTTATAAACATACGACTTTTGTTTGCCATATTTAACAGTATTTCTATCATTTATGAGACAAAAACAAGTTTTAAACAGACCAAGAAAATTACTTTTTTTCACACTTAATATCAAGAACTGAACAAGGAAAATTGAAACAATTTTTTGTTTGAACATTCATTTTATGCACACAAAGAAATTAAATACTAAACTTATTTATCAGTTTTGATAAAATCTACAAGACGAAAATCATCAGATGGGCCAAAATAGCTTAGCCGCTAAAATTATGGCCATAAAATCCAGGTATCAAGGTATCAGATACATTAAGGAAGCCCCCAAACCTGATACCACCTACCCCAGAGCTGTCAGTTTTGATGGATGTACGACTGGGCGTGCGTTGCAGATCTGAGTCCTCGTCCGCTGACTGGCCCTCGATGTTAGCGCTTGACAACCACCCCTCCACGTCCACTGCAACACAAACTGATCATTTGAGACTTGTTCTGAGAAAACTGGGCATTATGCATGTGCGTAAAGTGCAGCTCAGGCTAGTCTGGGATAGCACATTCCTTTTTAATTAAAATTGGACTTTGGCTCAGAAGAAAATTTCTTCAAAAGAAAAATACCATAAAAGCAGGAAGTGTCATCCCTGATTAGCCGGTGCAGTCAGCACAGGCTTATCAGGGATGACACTTTGCCGCATACAGTAAGCCCAGTTTTCCCAGAGCAAGGCTCGTTTAAAGAGACAGTTTCATCATTTATGGCTGTCAGATGAAGAATTTGAAAAACTGATTTCTTTCTGTTTCAAACAGGTAATACTTCTTTAATCTTATTTCAGGATATGGAGAGTACTTTTTTTTATATGCTTTCCGGTGATTTATAGAGAAATATCTGTGAAATAAAACTGATATTTCACTGTTTCAAACAGTTAAAAATAACAGTAAAAAATATTGATATTTTTCACTGTTTTACTGCGAAATGACGTCATTTTTTTAAGAAATGAAATCAAAATATTCCAGCGACATTCTCCAGTTAAACTCTTTACAATGTAAATAAACAGTGAAAAAAAGGCATAAAATAAAAAGAAAATTTGTTGGATTTGGTTAAATATCGATTTTATTTCACTCATGATCATAGAAACAATATATTTTCCAGATCACTCGTGAAATAAAATTGATATTCCACTGAATCCAACAAATACCCTCTATGAATTTGGCAAAGTGGACAATATGAACATGTTTTGTTTACATCATAAATTAATTGTGTTTCCTGTTTTGTAAAAATTTAGGATTCTTCTCCATCACCACTACACTTGGAGTCTGGAAGCAAGGATGGAATGGTTGGTCTTCTCCATAAAATTGATACTGGTATCTGCTCTCTTACTTTCAATAAAAAATAAAAACAAACAATATCCACCTTGTAGACATACATGGTAATGTTGTACACATAGGTGTAATGAATATATTAACAACCGTGTTTTGAAATTAAGACAGCATTTACATTCTCACACTTTTGATCGATCATACAAATTCTCATTCAAAAATTCCATTGTTTGAAAAAATAAGCCCCAAACTTTGAACCTGTAAATTTCTATAAAGTATGGCTTACCCTCATGGTGCACTATATTATTCAGTCAGCTGGCTAAAATGGTATTTTGAAATAACATAACTAACAGAGAGGTTGCTTTTTATATATACACAAAGAAGGAACATAATATATAACCTTCCCAATAAAAGAACTCAACATACTGAAAGAAGAACTTACATGCCTTTATGTACGTCAATAAAGAAGAACTTACATGCCTTTATGTACGTCAATAAAGAAGAACTTACATGCCTTTATGTACGTCAATAAAGAAGAACTTACATGCCTTTATGTACGTCAATAAAGAAGAACTTACATGCCTTTATGTACGTCAATAAAGAAGAACTTACATGCCTTTATGTACGTCAATAAAGAAGAACTTACATGCCTTTATGTACGTCAATAAAGAAGAACTTACATGCCTTTATGTACGTCAATAAAGAAGAACTTACATGCCTTTATGTACGTCAATAAAGAAGAACTTACATGCCTTTATGTACGTCAATAAAGAAGAACTTACATGCCTTTATGTACGTCAATAAAGAAGAACTTACATGCCTTTATGTACGTCAATAAAGAAGAACTTACATGCCTTTATGTACGTCAATAAAGAAGAACTTACATGCCTTTATGTACGTCAATAAAGAAGAACTTACATGCCTTTATGTACGTCAATAAAGAAGAACTTACATGCCTTTATGTACGTCAATAAAGAAGAACTTACATGCCTTTATGTACGTCAATAAAGAAGAACTTACATGCCTTTATGTACGTCAATAAAGAAGAACTTACATGCCTTTATGTACGTCAATAAAGAAGAACTTACATGCCTTTATGTACGTCAATAAAGAAGAACTTACATGCCTTTATGTACGTCAATAAAGAAGAACTTACATGCCTTTATGTACGTCAATAAAGAAGAACTTACATGCCTTTATGTACGTCAATAAAGAAGAACTTACATGCCTTTATGTACGTCAATAAAGAAGAACTTACATGCCTTTATGTACGTCAATAAAGAAGAACTTACATGCCTTTATGTACGTCAATAAAGAAGAACTTACATGCCTTTATGTACGTCAATAAAGAAGAACTTACATGCCTTTATGTACGTCAATAAAGAAGAACTTACATGCCTTTATGTACGTCAATAAAGAAGAACTTACATGCCTTTATGTACGTCAATAAAGAAGAACTTACATGCCTTTATGTACGTCAATAAAGAAGAACTTACATGCCTTTATGTACGTCAATAAAGAAGAACTTACATGCCTTTATGTACGTCAATAAAGAAGAACTTACATGCCTTTATGTACGTCAATAAAGAAGAACTTACATGCCTTTATGTACGTCAATAAAGAAGAACTTACATGCCTTTATGTAGGTCAATAAAGAAGAACTTACATGCCTTTATGTACGTCAATAAAGAAGAACTAACATGCCTTTATGTACGTCAATAAAGAAGAACTTACATGCCTTAATGTAGGTCAATGAACAAGAACTTACATGCCTTTATGTAGGTCAATAAAGAAGAACATACATGCCTTTATGTACGTCAATAAAGAAGAACTTACATGCATTTATGTAGGTCAATAAAGAAGAACTTACATGCCTTTATGTACGTCAATAAAGAAGAACTTACATGCCTTTATGTACGTCAATAAAGAAGAACTTACATGCCTTNTGGCGAAATCAAATGTCCGAGTTGCCCGAGTCGTACATTTGCTTGTCTGGGCAACTGATTTTTTTTCAATTAAGTTGTCCGTGGACAACCAGTCGGGTCGAGGAATACAAAAAAAAACAACATTGTATTAAAGCCGTAATTAAGTTTTACATAACCGGATGTTGACATTGCGATTGCATTGTCAGTGCTATTTGCGGAGCAATCAAGCTAAAATACGGACACTCTCCTGCGCAGTGATCTCCCTTATTCTATAAGAGACCGGTAGAATGCGCATTTTCAGCATCCTGCTCAGCGTGTTGTCACAACACCCAACACTAAATCCAATTTTGTCCGGATTTTCTGTTTAATAAGTATATAGCGCAATAACTGTTTTTATACTGACTTATCTAAAAGACCGTAGCGGCGTAGCGATCAAGATACAGTGTGTTTGATTGTAAATTATTTTAGAGGAAATTCCAATTCCAAATTATTCGCGATATAATTTGGTAAAAAATATATCTATACAGCCCGCTTTCCATGCGAATGACGTGACGTTATACATGTGCAACATTATTTTCGCGCACTTTGTAGCAACACAATTATTTGAAGCTAGAGTTTGTTAACGTCGGCGACGTTAACATTAAAATTCGGTAGTGTGTTTGAATTACAAATTTAATTTTGATCATTTAAGAAAGTAGTGTGTTTCGAATTACAAATTTAATTTTGATCATTTAAGAATTCAAAGAAAAAAAAATAACAATTGTGTGTTATAAATTCGGTGATAATTTGTTAAAATGCTTTACGTGTCGAAACAAATATTTTACAATAAACATGAAATGCACAATTTCCACAAAGATAAAACCCGGTTACCAGCATCATTCTTTAATGTATCAGGCCACGATTTTATCGTGGAGGAGTACCGAGTACATTTTACAATGTACTTATGAGTAACACATGTTTAATAACACTAGCTTTGCAAGATTAAAAGTTTGAGAAAGTTTTTATATTGTTTTTAATATACTGCTATAATGAATGTACAACTATAACTAAAACAAGCAAATTATACTCATTATGAATTATTCCACATTAGTTTACATCAATCAATAAATGCCTTTATAATTTATATAAACATAAACGGACAAGTGTAGTTCAGCAATGGACAAGTTAAATTTCCTAAATGGTTGTCCGTGGACAAGTATAGTTTTTTGAGATTTCGCCACCCCTGTTAAGCCCATGCATTTAGCCCAGTAGTCCTATAGCACGACTCAATTTAAATTGAAGAACAAACATCAAATGAAGCAACTAACCTCCGGCCTGTCTAAGTGCCTCGATCCTGGCTTCAGCCTTCACCTTTGCAGTCTGAAATGGTAGAGAAATTATTTTATTATTTAATTTACACAAAATATTTAGTGAACACATTTATTGTGTTGCAGTTGACTTGAAATAACATTAAGAAGAAATTATGAAAATTATATTAGGAATACAAAATTCAACAGCAAGCAGCTGATGTTGATTATTTGATGGAATACCTCTCATGAAGTAAATAGTTCTTAATAATTAATAAATTTGAGATTGATGTCATTGTTGTTATTGTTTTAATGGGGAGATGTGTATCAATTTGAGGAAATGATAAAAAAAAAGGTTTCTATTAAACTACAGAAATATATGTGCAAAATTAGAATAAAAAACAATAATAATAATAATAATAATTATAAAAATAATAACAATCAAAGTAATAATAATAATAATAATAATAATAATAATAATAATAATAATAATAATAATAATGTATACTGACATAAGAATTACCACAACAAATTTAACTTAATATTAATATGACAAAAGCAATAACCTAATTTAGCATACTTCAACATAACCACTTCCACTCACTTGCTCTAGCTCATTAACGTTTTTACTCAAGTGTGAACAACAGTAATTATTGGTAGTCAGAGAAAGTTTGACTCATCTTTAACTTTAATTTATTAGTTAATTACACACTGATTAATCACAAGTACATTGAGTCTGGATGGCAGACAAGTGTTATTGTGTACACAGTGCTAATTGGGAGTAGTCTGAGATTCCATAACATTCTATAAAATAGAGGCCCTGCAGTGAAAAGGCAAGCAAACAATTTGTTTCTTAGTCTTGCACACATGAGAGCTGATACATACATTTGATATGCAATATGGACAGAGCATAGTAAAAAAAATAAAAAAAATAACATCAAATCATTGGCTTAAGTTGTCTGGTACAAAATATGCTGATGTGAGACAAACACATGCCTTTTC
>VMBQ01016969.1:0-10346 GCA_007657795.1 Dreissena rostriformis | reverse complement strand
CTAAGATTTTGCAATAGCGAACAACTTCAGTGCCTTCAGCGCTTTGATTGAAATTGTGCCCATATTAAACAGTAAATCTGTTTAAAACATTCTCATCAAGTTATGTAGCTGATATGAAATATAAAGTATTTAGGAACCAATGGTGGTTTGATTACTGGTGGTGCCAAAATAGTAACCATGCATGGCAATAGTGAAAATGCTATGGTGTCTGCTTTGTGACCGCGACATCCTGTGTTTGATCACCTACTTTACAACCAAATACTGGTTCTTTCAAAGAAACTGACTTGAGAGTGTCCCTATAAACCTTTGGCTTTCAATTTAATCGAAATAAAAATACAAATGAGCCTCGCTCTGTGAAACGGGGGTTTAATGCATGTGCGTAAAGTATCATCCCTGATTAGCTTGTGCAGTCCGCACAGGCCAATCACAGACGACATTTTCCGATGTTGACTTATTTTTCGTTTAAAGATAGTCTTTTCTTAGCAAAAATCTAATTAAGGCAAAAAGAGTTGTCCCTGATTAGCCTGTGCGGACTGCACAGGCTAATCTGGGACGACACTTTACCCAGATGCATTTAACCCCCTTTTCACAGAGCAAGGCTTAAATGTTTACACATAGTTACCCTGTGTGACAGCCTGGAGGCGAGCTCCCTGAGGTGGGACTCTGTAGGGCTGGGATCATTGTCCATCTCCTCGTAGTGGATGCAGCACTCCGGCACCGCCAGAGTCTCCAACGTGTCTTCACGCAGTCTTGCCATGGCAACCAGATTTTCATCAACCACCTCGTACCCTTAAATGAGAAACATGAAATCTGGATTGACTCATAGATCAAAATTAACGATTATATCCACCACCCCCTAGGTGCAGCATAATAAATGATCACTGGTATCAGGAAAATAAAGACCAACTGACAGTTCTCAACTTATCTAAACAAGAGATGTGTTTGTCAGAAACACAATCCCCCCTATAATATTTTTTTATTTTTTGTTTGACCTTTGACCTTGAAGGATGACCTTGACCTTTCACCACTAACAATGTGCAGCTCCATGTGATACACATGCATNAATCTACCCCCCCTTTTTTTTAAAGGGGGCATAAAAACAACAAATGTAGCGAGAGGTATAAAGAGTGCTTAAACAATTAAACTGCCTTGCTATATTCTAGCTGGGTTACAAAACTACTGTGCAATGAATATCACATTTCATTACACTTTTTCATTTCAAATACATTGTACCAGTAAATCGGTTAAACACTCATTACCTGTACTAAAATTTATAAGTATTTACCAATAAGGGAGATCTTTTTCAACTGAGGACACTTCCATGCCAGCATGATGAAAGGATCCTCGTCGATTTCAGCCAAGTTGTACCAGTTGCACTCTCCATTTTCCATGCCATCAACAATTTCAATCGATTTCAAACAGTAAGAGTACTGGTAAGCCATGAGTCTTAAAGCTGCATCATTGATCATGGAGCAGAAAAACTGACGGAAGTGTGTCAAAGGGAGGTCTCTCTTCAAGATATCAACTAGTTTTCCAACTCCCGTAAAGGAATGTATCAGGTTCAAAGTCACTTCAACCTGTTTATTGTAATTTGTGAATTCTCGCCAAGTAGAATTGGTAATTATTTCTTGTTCCTGATCAACACCATGAATGTGAATAATCAGCCGTTCCAGTGGACTTTGTCCTCTACGACAGAAACCTTTAAGAAGTCTGCTATCAACATAATCAAAGTCAATGCTCAGATGTTTCAGGGAAGTAAAATGCTGAAATTGATCAACATTGAGGTCTACTATTCCATAGTTCTCAGAGTCTTCTTTAACACTGGCAAGATGGAGAGCCTGCAGAGAATGGCGGTGATTTGAGGCCAGGGTTTCTGCCAGAGCACTAGAGTGAGCAAGCACATCTTCCGAGCATCCTAATGACAGGTGTACCAACTTTCGGCAGCTTAGAAGAACATCTTGTACTTTTTGAATGTATCTGAAACATAATATCTTATGAAAAAATATATACAAGAGTTGTCATTCAGATATTTCTGATTAAGTTCATAATTTAAATTAGTGTGAACAGGACTTGTTTCTATAAAAAAAACTTCAAATAAGTGATAATTTATATCACAAAAGCCCCCACTATGGCACTAGTCATGTGCCAAATTGCTTTGCTTTTTCCGTAAGATAATCATCAATTGATTTGTTTGCTAAAAAAACCCACTAAAAACAATGTTAAATGCCTGTAAATAAAGAATCAAATAAATTTGTGTTCATAATGACAGCTTAACATTCAAATCTATTCATACAAGCTATGTACACTAAAATGGCTTAATCATACTTAATCAGTTTGACAGTTATCACGTGACTTTGTGTTTATGTTTACAATGTGATCTATTTTTAGATCCCGCAGCTGATTGGGTCATTAAATGTCCTACCTAAAATCTGGAATATTTGCCCAATCGAAATGACAACTTGTCGGTTGAAGTTGCAAAACTTGAATGTTGATATTTCCCACTAAGGAGTCTAGAACGTTTAAGCAAGTCACAACCTCTTCCACCTTGCTTGGGTTGAAACGAATTGCGCATTCCCGAACAAAACGTCCACATACGTCACTTAGAAAGTTCGTCCTCTCTGTTTGATGTTTATTGAGATTTAGCGTCAATGATTTCCACAACTTCGGCTGGAAAAGGCAAGATCTCCACCTTGTACACGTTGAACTTGCATTAAGTCGGTCCTTCTGCGAAAGATACGAAAGTATTTCGAGAATTATCACGCTGGGTATCAATGCCCAGCTGTCTCCTGCCATTTGTTTTGCTTTTTACGTCACAGATCACGTGGTTATGGGCCAGACTTCCGCAGAGTAACAAGCTATATAGGTAACGGGCTATATCGCCTCTGGGTCAAACCGGTCAAAACCATGTATTTCTTTAGTAAACTATTTGCACACCTTGAAACTACATTATCATGAAACGAATCGTATATTATCACTTTGTCCTTTATTTATGACAAGGAACCAAGTGCCAAACAGTATGCGTCAATGTACCTAAATAATAGTTTTATTTATATCTCATTGATTTTTGGGAATTATGTTTGTGAATATTCTACATGAATTTTCATGTCGGGAAATGTAACTGACACTTGAAGACCATATGTATGAGTCGATCTCTGTGAAAAAGGAGTTTTATGCATGTGTGTAAAGTGTCTTCCCAATTAGGCAAATCAGGAACGACACGTTCTGCCTTAACTGGATTTTCGTCAAGAAGAGTCTTCCTTTAAACAAAAAATACAATAAATGCGGAAAGTTTTGCCCTGATAAGCCTGTGCAGATGACATATTTATCTTTAAATTGATACTAGGCTTGCTGATACAAAGGAAAACAAGAAAATGAATTGAAAGTTGGTCGATTGATAATATGATCCGCTCCAATGATTTTTAGATGGCCGGTAGATTTCAATAGGACGTACTTTTTCCATTTCCGCTCGAGATCTAAGGTTCTATTGTCCCGAATTATGGATGAAACTTCATGATGCCATCCAGCACCTGTTTAGTGAGGACATGTGCATAATATCATACTGTTCCAGTCCAATGATTTTTCTTCTTCTTCCCATTAATGACAGGGCTCCTCTGAAGCATTGACTTTTCAGTTAGTCTCGGGCCTGGGAAGAACTAGTACTTGGTGTCTTTGGGGGAGATTTAAAGAACGCTCCCACGTGACCTCCCGATCGCTAGGCGGACACCATATCCACTACACCACTGTGATCTATTTTATAGGGAGTTATTTTCCTTTGGTAACACAGTTAGGCATTATCTAAGGATGTCTTTTATGTTTGCACAATGTTCTTGTTAATATGTACCATTATCATTTGTTCTTGCAAAAGACTTTTCACTAACATCTTATTTTCGTGCTTGCAATCAACCCATCCTTTGGCCTTCAGTGCTGTATAAGGCCTTCGTTAACATCAAGCAGGTTAATATATATTAAGTAACATTTCTGAAGCTGAAACGTAAACAGTGATAGTTTAAAGCATCGTTCTATATGACCACAAAAGTGAAGTAAGTATTAATAGCTATAGGGTTCCAAACTGCAGTGTGCATAGTTCATAGACTATAAAATATTTTTTTTCCCACCAAAGCGAAACTAATGGAAACACATTCATTTCACCTCGATTTTGACAAATGACTGCCCTGTAGGTTCCCAAAACACTTTTTAGCCCACTATATACCGTATGAACGTACTGGTTTGTTTTATCTTGCTAAAGACAATTCGCACATTCCACAAGATTGACCAAACTTCAGACATCCCACCAGAATCATTAGACTTCGTATTGTATATAAATAAAAATCTTCCGACAAAACGTCTTCTTAAAAAAAGATAGTTCGACTACGTATAATAATTATTGTCAATAATTATATACATAGTCAAACTATCTTTTTTTTTAAAGAAAACGTTTTGTCGGAAGATTTTTATTGATTTAGTATGTGTATGCATTATAATAAACAGGTTTATAAAAATCACGGCTGCAGCTGCATTTTTAAAAAAAAAGTCACAACGGATAGTCGAATGATTGAGTCATTGCCATCGAGCGCCTGTGGTTTGTAGCATGACCGCGACCATTATCAGGAACTTTTATTCTATGTAATTCATCACCTGGTAAAGTTTTGAATTATGGTGATCTGCTATTTCTAGCTCTGAACGCTTATGCGGGACAAACTCAAACGTGTTAAAGGTGTTGTACTTCTTGATATCCACACAACTACAAACTGTACCTTTTTTTGAAGATATAAACAAAGCATAACACTCTCTTTATTTGGTTTATTTTGAGTTACACAATGGTCTTCATTTGTGTTTTACAAAAGTTGAATATTTTAAAATCGTTTAAGGTAAAAATAAAATAAAACTATTTATTGTAGATTTAAAATACAAGTAGGAAATTCAAGTAGGACCAAGAGGGTGTTGATCAATATAATTTCAATGTAATCGTTTGTTTAATCATTTAACTGGCATTGCAAATTGTATAAATGCAGTTGAATCCCAAATATATTTGCAATTTTATGTTAAGAATAATGTTTGAATAAAGCAGAAGTGAGAACAAAGATTAACTGTTCAATTAGAATTCATGTTTTAACACCCTCTTGCTAACTTCTCAAACATTTTCTAAAATAATAATGGTAACAATCACCAAACAAAATATTAACAAAAATGTTTGTAAAACAAGTATGCCTGCCCCCAAACTTGCAGTCCAGTCATCAATCTGATCATTATTAAATATTGCATGGGTCTTCCCTCCTTTACGAACAAAGATTATAATGTATATGATCCAATTTTAAATCCTGCTTGATATTGTTTGGAAACCATTTTCATGTTACAAGCCCTTGTGACCTTGAACTCCAGAGTAACCAGCATAATCAATGACTTGGAAGATTGTAGGTCAGAACCTTCCCTAGATATCCCGTGGAAACAAAACGGTAAATGCAGAAAACATTTATGATGTACAAATGCTACAAGCCATCCACTGACATATGACCTGTTGATCATAAAGAAGATAGGAATCTCATTTTCATCGTGATTAAAAGCATACCAAATTATATGATGTAAGGTCAAAGTGTTCAGTAGATATATTTGAGAAAAAGTGTTCATATTACAACCACCAGCCCCCCCCCCATGTATCCTTTAGATATCTATGGGAACAAAATGGTCTACAATAGACTGGGAACAAAATGGTTTACAATGGACTGGGAACAAAATGGTGAACAATGGACTGGGAACAAAATGGTCTACACTGGAGTTATATACCAACCGCCCGAAGCACTGACAGGTGCAAAGCAATTTACCCCCACTTCATTGAAGGTGGGAATAAAAAAGGACTGGTCTGCTAAAACAATAACTAACTGGCGTCCTTCACATAAACTTCCGCCAGCATACAGCAAACATATCAAACACAGTCGAAGATCATTACATCTTATTCTGGCCATTCCACAATATATAACATTAAAAGGTTTTAATGATCTTCTGCGACATTAATATGTCTATGTCTATAACGTCAGCACAGTTGAGATAAAATGGAAATATTCTTTTAAAATCTTTTAAGTTAAGAACGTAAAACATGTATATGCAAGTATAGATACATTTTTTAACACTCTTCTAGAATATAGAAAGAATAATTATAATTTTGGAATTGGTCCTGAACTGTTCATTGAGATAAAATATACAAATACATGTACTACAATATGCTTTTATCTTTCATGCTGAACACCAAATTTCATAGTGGGTTCAACAGTTTTCCCAAGCTTATTAACACTAAGACATGCTTGGATACATACATGTGTATGAACTCTTCAATAGTTACACTTTCATTTAGCCTTCGTACAAAAAGTATTTATACAAAGCATTAGNAAGACGTCTATTTTACAATTTTCTCAGACGTCTTTATAGTGTTACGTTATAACGACGTCTTTTTTACGTCTTTTAAAAGACGTCATTATTATCTCGGTAAAAAGACGTCTTTTCGACGTATTTTAAAAGACGTCATTATTTTCCTCGCCAAAAAGACGTCTTGTCGACGTCTTTAAAAAGACGTTATTATCATGTTGCTAAAAAAGACGTTGAAAATACGTTTATTTTACAATTTTCTCAGACGTTTTTATAGTGTTACGTTATAACGACGTCTTTTTTACGTCTTTTAAAAGACGTCATTATTATCTCGGTAAAAAAACGTCTTTTCGACGTATTTTAAAAGACGTCATTATTTTTCTCGCCAAAAAGACGTCTTGTCGACGTCTTTAAAAAGACGTTATTATCATATTGCTAAAAAGACGTTGAAAAGACGTTGTTTATTTGGCGGCGACGTCGCGACCGTAAAACAACAAAATAAAGACGTCTCATGTTTGCTGGGTGGTAACATGCTTTTTAAATTATAAATCTTAAGGTAGATTATAGTAGTAAATGAAGTTCTTTTTAAAACGGTTATTTAATTATAGATTTACTAGCGAAATACTGACAAGCACGCAGAAATCAGGCTTATGGTCAGACAGAATAAATCTCTACTTATTTACTTGATTATATGCGATCGCGACGATTACTTCAAATAGAGCATTATATAGAAAAGCAATATTAGCACGGCCTACCTTTCGTGAAGTCTCTTTAAGTTCTCCTTCCGCTGCTCTGGAGAAACCACTCCCTGTACCGCGCGCCTGGCGGTTATGTGCCTGGCGCGTCTTTCGGGCCTAAATAGAGGCTAGCTTTCGGCGTATTTCTTCCTCGAGGAGCTGAAGTATATCATGGGAATTAATAGTATCGCGTCATTTATTCATCTACATCATGGTGATGATATGATGATGATGAGTATCGCCATAACCATGATCATAAAAGTCATAATAATCAATAGCATATTCATTAATCCATATCAACAGCATCACTCAAATTTGAAAAAAAATCAGTTATTCAAGGGATTGCGCTCTCTCAGTGTATGGGAAAGTGCCTTCTGAATTTCCACGCGCACCTCGAACGCTCAGCCGTCTTTGCTTTTCCTGATTTTGACTTCATGAGTCGACATCCAATACATTACTATTCAAACAATTAGCCCATAACATTTTGAAAACAGTCAGCATTTATTACGTGGCTAATATTAAATGTTTGTTTTTTATGCCGGGCAGCTTTGCAGTAGCCTTTAAATGTTACAATTCTCTCAGAAAAAATAAATATGTTTCTACGTTGAAAACATACAAAACTCAATTATTATATTGCTTAACATGCACTTGTACGTGACCAATAATAATATGTGTTCATTAATGATGTAATTTTTTATCAGTATCACGATGCTTTATAGAACATTTACGATATTAAATGGGCTAAACTTATAAAATGTATAATTTCTTTCTCTTGGGAAATTCTATATCTGTGTCTTGTTCAAAGACACACAAAGTTATTATAACATTTATCTGTGAACTGTTTTTTCTCCTCATTTTAATATTAATTATGTTCATAGATCAAATGATTTATAATTCACTTCTTTAGTAGAAATTGTCTTACTTAATACAAATTGAGCAAAACAAAAACCTTGCATACATCTACCTACAGTGATACTAAACTATGAAACTATCAAGTAACAGCAGCT
The DNA here is from genome assembly GCA_007657795.1 of Dreissena rostriformis. Taxonomy (NCBI): domain Eukaryota; kingdom Metazoa; phylum Mollusca; class Bivalvia; order Myida; family Dreissenidae; genus Dreissena; species Dreissena rostriformis. The sequence goes on along the minus strand of VMBQ01016969.1, from coordinate 2,245 downwards.
TTCAATATTTATTTTTGTTTACATATGGCTTCATTCAACTGTTTGTAGTAGGGAACCTCAATGTACAAAATGACTATTTAAATTTCACGAACTATGTGTACATGTATTTGCATTCAGAGAAACCTAAGAGGATTTAGCCAGTGTTCACATGTTAAGCCGCAGATACGGTCGCATTTTGATAGGAAAGATAACGGAATAAAACAAATGTGGATATGAACATGGGCAACAACATTTATGTTTAAAGTTAACGTATAATTTGATATTAAAGAATGATGCGACTATTTCGTTTTATGATTCATTGTTAAATACTTTAAGACGAAATACTTACATTGTGAGCATCATTTAAATAATACTGTATGAACTTCGTGTTTTGAATAAGACTCGATTGAGTATAAATACGTGCAGTTTTTCCTGGACATCAATACTATAAATAGGCTTACCGTTTCTGTCACAATTTACTTTCGTACATAGGTTGTCTGAGATATAAAACATACAGCAATCAGACATAGATTGATGTTGTTGTTATCTGGTCAATACAATTAAAACTGTGTATTGACATTAACCAAATAACAATTAAACCGTATGTCTGACCTTATATTGTCAATGTTTGCATGTATGCTATTGACAAATGCGCCGATGACTCTGCATACGGAGCTCCTGCTAACACCGTGACTGTCAGCAATTTCGCTATAGAACGCACCTTTAGCCAAGTACCTCGAACTCAACAGTAGCTGAAAATAAAAACCATAAATAGGCTCAAACACATCATTAATAAAAAAAAACATCAGAATTAATCATCATACAGAATAAGTAAGTATCACATAACGCTGCCATTACTCAAAGTGGCGAAGCCAATGTTTGTTTTCTTTGACCGTGGGTAAACATATACAGTAATCATTCGATCAGTCATGCATTGTAACGATCATAACTTTAACAATGTGAGAAAACTCCCCTTTAATTTCCTCTCATCAACCAGTTATCAGACCGAGTAGGTATTTTGACTGAGCCAAGTTGATAACATTCAACTAAAAAAACTTTTTTTTTATATATGTATTAATTTATCAAAGATAATAGATAATAATGTCAGTAAAAAAAAAAATTAAAATGTCAAAAATAATTTATCAAAGATAATAATATGATAGGATAATTTGTAATTAATAATGTGTAAGCTACCTTACAGGGAAGATACAGTTGCAGCAAATGTGCTCATCTCTATGCGCTAAAATGGCGATCCGTGTCTTAATCTTGTTTAGACATTGTGATTCTTCGTAATAAAAAACAACAACAGTCAATTCGATTATTCTCAAGTCGATGCTGATTCGAGTTTGAGTCAAGCAACAAACTCTAAGATGACGGAGATCGTTTAAAGTTTTAAATATTGCCTTTTTATTCTTACAAGCATAAAATATTCGTTTTACTTACAATACCAATAAAATTAGTAGTTCATGTAACAAAAATGCTGTTTAATACTTTTAATGTTTGTTTCTTACATTTTGGAGGTCACGACCAGTGATGTGTGTTGATAGCAACTGTTGCCAAAACTATGCGGAGAACCTCCTTATATACCCTTCGGATGCTGCATATATGGAAGTTATGCGGCCACATGTAAACACAAATATACTTCTAATTACAATATATCGACAATCGTCATAAATATAATTGCTTAATCACAGAAGGTAATAAGTTTGATGAATTGAAACAATAAATAGCTTTAAAGTTAGACTGTATGATTTTTATATGTGTTAAATTGTAATATATTGATTAAAATATGTTACAATAACACTAAAATGGGCAAGACAAATTATACATTGAAGACGAATTTCATAAAATGCGGCAAAGACAGTTAGCGCTGGTTAAAGCCGATGCCGACACTTACTCGTATTTGTTAGGAAACAAAATTGTGTCTAAGTGTCGTATGAACGAATCTGCACTATAACTAAATTTAGATTCACATTGTACATGCATGATATATATGCTGGCGAATTCGACTTCCAGCTCTTTTGCGACTTCAGATTTAAATAACTGGCTTATTTCGCATTTTTCGACAGATGTTCTTTTTTACTTTCATTTTAATTTATATTGAAATATATGTATAATAAGTTGTTTACACATTTCATATAAATTCATAAATATTTGACAGAATCGTACAGTCTCACTTTAAAGTGAAATAAGACGCATCTAACAGTACATGCTAAGTTAAAGCGGGACTGTACGATTTTAACATGTGTTAAATTTTAATATATTG
>VMBQ01016968.1:0-10308 GCA_007657795.1 Dreissena rostriformis | reverse complement strand
GTCAAATTTATGGGTCAAAATCGCTCAAAAGTGGAAATAGTATTCACAAACACATCTTGTTGTTTATGAAAATACTGTATAATTCAAACCTTCAGAGGCCCACACTGTTTAATTTGCAAGGTTTAGCAGCACTACGGCAAATTTCACAATTTAACCGTAAAATGCCTTCTATTTTCTCGGTGACAGGCCAATCATATTTGGTTTTCCAATCTTCCACAGTTTTTGTTTGGATCTGTTTCCCATCGTGTTTTCTACTGTTTTAAGCCACCGATGCAATCAAATGGTTTAATATCGGGGCGACAATGTCTTTTTCTGGGTTTACAGATTGAATGTCAGGATGGTTAGACAACAGTATGTAGCCATTATACGACAACAAAGTGTTTTTTTGAACCGATTTCGGTTGAGCCGGCCTTCCCTGGCGCGCAGACATATTGTTTTTGACGGGTTTACGAGTTACCGGAAATCACACAACAGAATTGACAATAATACCGGAACCTAGTCTACAACTTTTCGGTAATTTAAATTAACGAAAAGCGCCATTAGGTTAGAGACCAACAAATCGCGCTGACGCGGATGTATCGGTACGGCCAGATTTTTTCCGTAAATGCATAAAAGGGATATTAAAGTCGTCATTGTACGTCCAGTTTATAAAAATAAATGCGAAAACCTTAATAAAAAAGCCGTATTTACTGCAGTACGGCCCTTATCTGGAGCTCTGATACATGTATTGTCAAAACAGGGCTAATCTGCTGGATAACGTGACCATGCCTTTAATGGTTTTCAAATAATGCATCCACAAGATGGTGCAAAAAAACATTCTGACCTTCAAGTACAAGGTTACTGTTTAAAATAAAAAAAAGTTCTTTATTGTCAAAATAAGGCTTATCCGCTTTATTACTTGACCATTTATTGAATTGATTTAAAATAATGTGGAACACATGTTCACCTACATGAGACGGTCTGTCGTATGCACCAACCACATGGCTACTTTCAAATTCAAAGTCAAACTTCGATGATGTTTGAGTTAAAAATGGCGCTCAATGGTCAAAATAGGACTCAGTCTGGACTGAAGTTCCCCATGCTATGAAAGATTTTAAACTTTCTCAAAAGTTTCTCCAACATCGCTTCCTTGGTTATTCTTCAACATCAAAAATTAAAATTCACCATAAATTGTCAAGGCTGTATATCTGTGACAAAGTGGTAAGATGGGGAATTATTGTATGCTTTTCGGTAGTTTATAGAGAAATATCAGTGAATTAAAACTGATAATTCACTGTTTCAAACATTGAAACTTAAGAGTGAAAATTATCGATAATTTTCATTGTTTTACCGGAACTATTTTATATAAAAATACAAAAACAACCATTTGTAAACATAAAATAAAAAGAAAATTTTGATTTATTCGGTGGAATATGGATTTTAATTCCCTGGTGATAATAGAAAACAATATTATTTTCTATAATCACTCATGAATTAAAATCGATACTCCACCAAATCCAACAAATATCCTCTATTTAATTTGTTTTTCAGGATGCACTTTCAACTGCTCCTATGATGATTTCATCCGACTGACAAAGGACGCCGTGCCCACTGACTGGAGAAAGCAGTGTGGTTATCCCGACCCGCAGACGCCTAAGAAAGGGGAAGATAAGCTTGCAGCAGGTAATAGAAAACATGTGTCATATAAATAAGCAGATTGACCAAGGAAGCTCAAACTCTAAAATGTCTACTTGAAAGCAAGAAAATGTTAGTCAACTGAAAATCTGAGCAAGTAGTTTAATTTTGAAAAAAACAAAACACATTCAACAGAGTTTTATTAAGAATGTTTGATATAAATAACCAAATATGTAATTCCTTTTCTTGTTATTGGAATAGTATGGGGTGTTTTTGAGATGGGTTGCTGTTTGGTGCTGTAAACATGCCTCAAACCTAGGTATTAGCTACTTTACTCGCTGGTGGGTGGAGTTATTACATTTCCACTAAGAAAATTTGCAGCAAGTAAAGTCGAGATATAAAGCGAATTTGAATACGAAATAAACGCTTATCACTTTTTAATTGATAATGGCAGTGATATTGCTGGAAAGTGAGTGTCATTTAAAAATTAAACAAAAGTAATAAAGGGTATAAAACTGCGAAAAATACCTGTCTCAATGCATGGTGTGGCCATCATGGCCACACCATGATTATCCTTTCTGTTATAGAAACCTTACTTGATGAAAGTATTATTCTATACTTATGTTGCAGGTTGGCTTGTGTCCTTTGCTCTGGCGGGACTGCTGGTGGCTGTTCTGATCATATTTGGCGTGTGCGTGTTTCGACTACGACAACGCTCGGACACTACCTTGTACAGCAAGTTTGACAGCTCTTCCTAACCCTTTCTCGAATTTGCAACCAGTGTAAAACCAGAACAGCCTGCGAGTTACTCGCAGTCTGTTCAGGTTTTATGCCGTTTGCTGCTCATCAGTATATTATGGCTTGAAACGAAGACTTTGAAACGTAAATTTGGTACGAAAGATCTTAAAATTAAATTGATTTCTAAGAGACTACACGGCATCAAAGTTGGAATCTCCTCTTAACCGTTTCCATCTCAGAAACGCAATTTGACGCCTTTGTAGTCGCTTAGAAAATCTAATTAAATTTAAGACCTTTCTTAATACTGGATTCAAGTTTTAAAGGCTTAATTTACAACCCTAAGATACTGATGAGCAGCAAACAGCATAAAACCTAAACAGACTGCATGGTTACTCGGAGGCTGTTCTGGTTTTATGCTGGTTGCTTATAGCCATTTTCTCTTTGCTTTTGAGCGGGAAAGGGTTAAGCAAGACCATCTTCGGGACTGGAATCTGGAGAAAAAGATATTGAAAGAGATTATGCTAAGTGTTAGTAAATCCTCAACTGGTACAGAAATATGCATATTATGTTATAAGTACAAGTATTTATAATTACCAATATTAAAGTATTTCATTAAGTTTCTGTTTTAATTATGAAGGCTTCATTTTGTTTTCTAAAGAAATGCAACATATGTATCACAATTGTTAGAAATACACATGTAACACTTATTTTGAAATTAAAACAAGTTGGTTGATTAAAACCTTAATAAGTAGTGTATATTGATATTTATATTTAAAGTGTATATTTCAGACTGTTAGCTTAATTGTTATTTTCAATTTTGAGCAATTGAATTTTTTTTTTGCCAAAATTTGTAGAAAATAAGTATATGACTATTATTTTCTTCTTCTTTTGAAGATGGTTGTATGTTGTAGCAGTATGTCTATTATGCATTTTAAAATGCAGTAAATTTTACATATTGATTATCATTTGCAAGGTTGAATGCCATCTATTTTATATGAGATTAATAATTCAAAATGTTGGTGTTACTTTTTTTGTGAAGCAGCAAAACATCAAAAAGATCTTCATGTATTTTGAATGAAGAACATGGTTGTAACAATATACTTTAAAATAATGTATGAAATATAGGTTGTATTTTACAACAAAGATTTTATATTGCAGTGGATTGATAGTGAAATCAGTAATCAATGTATTGTATTCATACAAACAGATTTGAGCCTCAATCTGGGAAAACGGGGCTTAATGCATGTAAATTAAGTGTCGTCCCAGATTTGCCCTGCAGTCCGCACAGGCTAATCAGGAATGACACTTTCTGATATTATGGTATTTTGTATTTAAAGGAAGTCTCTTCGTTTCAAAAATCCAGTTAAGGCGGAAAGTGTCCACACTTTACAAACATGCAATAAACCCCATTTTCCCAGAGTGAGACTGATATCAAGTTTATTGAGCCCGCTTGTTGAAAGCTTGATATTGCAGGCACAAAGGTCAAGTGTATGTGCAAGTGTAACGACGTCCCAGCTTGTCTGGATGGTATCCTTGACATTCATTATGCAATTTTAAATAAAAAAAACAAAACTGCTCACCATCATTGAACATTGCCTATGCAAACCACTAGAACATGTTGAATATGAGTAACCTGTGCAAATTGTTCAATTAAAAGCTTGTGATTGATATTATTAATTATACATGTGTCGATGTTTCTTTTGATAAATTGACTGATTATATATGCAAGGTTAAACAACAAGGTTTGTTGTCTTTCGTAAGAAACTAAACTTAAAAGTGCTTGTGTAAATATTGTCTATTAAAGCTCTTAAGAGGTGGTGGGGTATTACAGTCCATGTAGTGGTGGGATATTACAGTCCATGTAGTGGTGGGGTATTACAGTCCATGTAGTGGTNCTTTTTTTGCACTTAATTACCTGAACTGAAATAGTCAGCTTCACACCTGAACTCCATTAATATGCAAGTGTTATTTTCCCCAATCAAAATGCACTTTGATTTGGTTAACTGAACAATGGCTTACTTCTGATTGATTGGGATTTGTTAGAAATGGACATTACGTCTTTCCTCTGCTTTATAATATTAGTTTAGTTGTTGGAAATGTATATTAAAAGTATCCTCCACACCACTGTGCCTAATTTGTTACATATTAGATGTTTTTTTCGGGATAATAGATGTTTATTTTCTAAATAAACTATTTCATCTGTTCACATGCTTTTCCATTCCATCCTCCTGGCAGGTTGTTCAAACATATGCTATAGTATTCAAGAATGGGTTAGGATATCCTTTTCACGCACAAATGGTTCGATTTTTATAAGCAAAAATAATTCACAAAATAAATTATTTTAGTGAAAATGCACATTAAACCTTTTCTCTATAATATTATTAGTTACGTTGTTGACAATATAATAGTTATTAATACATTTATCCTCCTCACCCTGTGCTTTAATTTGTAACATATGAGATGTTTATTTTCTGAATAAACTATTTCTTCTCCACACATGCTCTTCCATTCCATCTACCAGACATGTTGTACAAACATATTGTACAGTATTTAATAACTGTTTTAGAGATCCAGGCTTGAAGGTCATGCAAAAATGTTTTAATATTTCTAAGCAAAAATAATCAGCAAATTAAACTATTTAAGTTGAAATAAGTACAGTTAGTATATAGACTATGTCACTGATAATATTGGCCTTGGTTACGTATTTTCATCTTGGATACAGTGTCTGATATAAACTCCAGCAAGTATGTTAGTTTTCTACCCGGGTGGACCAGAAAAAGAATGAAAGCGTAATTTTAGAAATGCTTTTGTTAAACTGTGCTCTGTGCTTATTGGATATTGTTGTGCAATGAACTTTTACAAGTTAATATACCCCCACAGACGAGAGAGATATATTTGAGTCAGTGTCCATCAGTGTATTGGTTTATTCGTCCATATAAATTAGCGAACTATTTCGAAATTTCTTAACTACTTAAAATGTATATTGAAGCTTAAAATTTGTAATCAACTTGAAGTGAAGATAAGCAGTACACATTTCTTCCCCAGTAATCTAAACATTGTTATAGGTCCTTGAACATAGCTGAGAAAGCGGTACTGGTTTGTAAGTTTCGTTAAGGACAAGGCTCTTGTCTGATAGGACTAACCCTTTGCATGCTGGAAAATTTGTCTGCTAAAATGTCGTCTGCTGAATTTCTAAAATAAGCATTTTCTTGGATTTTTTTCAAAGAATACTATCAGAATAGCAAACAGTTTGGATCCTGATGAGACGCCACATTCTGTGGCGTCTCATCTGGATCCAAACTGTTTGCAAAAGCCTTCAAAATTTGGTCCCAGCACTGAAAGAACTAATCCAGTTTTAACTCTAACACGAAAATGCTGTGTGGGGCTGGGCTAGAACAGCCCTCAAATTTGAAGCAGGGTGATCACTATGCAGGTCACTTATATGAATCCACATATGTTTTATATGTTAACCCAGGGTGTAAAAATCATATTTACTGACTTGTCAGACATAAATTAATTTAAGGTCCACAAGTTTTTTTTATCTTCACTTGTCAAAGAAAAGGTTACCTATTCTTTTTGCCAGCATCCAGGAAAAGTTATGTAAGCTTGTTTAAATGGGATGGCTTTAACAAGAGATTTTATTCGAACTTAAACATTTATTCCCAATTATAAAATGTACACTAGCAAAGTAGCTATTATATGTAAAATTTGACAAAATTACGGTTCTTTTTACATTCTTTACATTTATATAAAATCCAATAAATTGAGTATATTGATGTATTTTGAGGAAATCAATGTTATTATTCAAATATTTTATTTTGCCATTTCCTTATGATCAATCAATTAATTGATTTGAACTGATATTATTTGTAACCAGGGGCGCTATTTCATCCTTAAAATTTATAAACATGTGACTAATATAATGTTTTACAAATCAAAAGGTAATTCACTTCACATTACGATCAGATCTTGATATGTGATAACAGTGAATGGACTAAAAACAGCAGCCGACAACATAAAGACGATGAGGATTTTGACATTGATCCTTGTCATAGGGGTAGTGACCTGCACACCCCAGTGCAGAAGGGGAGACAGCCCAAGAATATCTCCAGAACCGCTGCGGTTCTGTGGCAACTACAGCACAATGGGTTGCTGCTCCGCCAATACGGATGGACGACTGAGTCGTACGCTACAAGATATGGACCGACGTCTGCGAACAGAAAATCTCATGAGAAGATGTGGATCATACATGAAGGACTTTCTCTGCGAAACGTGTTCACCATTCTCGTATCACATCTTCCGGGACAACAATCAACGAGAGAAGCTGTTCCCTGGCCTATGCAAGGGGTATTGCATGAGGTTTCTCGCGGAATGTGAGATCATGGTTCGGCATTACATGACGGCGCTAGATGCCACGAATACTGAGGAGTATAGCAGTCTGCGTACACTTTTGAGAGACAGGAATCTTGACGGATTTTGTGATGCTATTGCCCCACTGGACGGAGCCTATTGTTACCCAGAGGTACTGACAAACGCGAATGTACAGAGTCAGCTTGTTAACATCCAAACGGAACAAGTAAGTGCCAGCAACCAAGCACTAACGCAGGTCGACAACAATTCAGGGCAGCAAAATAGTGGCAGAGCTATCGAAATTCCTCCACCCCCAAACATACTACCTGAACGTTTTGGACCCAGCAATCTTGGTAATGAAGCTCGTGGTGAGGAAAGGGCCCTGAATCCGCCAAACAGTCCTTTCAGAGGTCCGAGACCACCTATCCGGCCAAATAATCAAAGAGCTCTTGGCAATCAAGCTACTGGAGGAGAATGGGCCGGCAACATGCCAATCAGTCCTTTCAGAGGAGGCCCAAGACCACCTACCCGGCAAAATAATCCCAGAGCTCTTGGCAATGAAGCGGCTAGAGGAGAATGGACCGAGAACCCTTCAAATGGTCCTTTTATGGGGCCAAGACCACCTCCCCAGCCAATTAATCTCAGAGGTCCTGAAAATGGAGCAAGAAGCGAACCATGGATCCAGAATCTTCAAAATGGCCATTTGAGAGGCCAAAGAACACCTCCCGAGTCAACTAATCCCAGAGTTCTTGGTATTGATGGAGAAGGATGGGCCCATAATCCTGGAATGGGTCCTTTTAGAGGTGCAAGACCACCAACCAATCCTAGAGGTTTTGGTAATGAAGGTAACGGAGTAGGATGGGCCCAGAATCCTCGAAATGGTCCTTTAAGAGGCCCAAGACCACTATCCCCGGAAAATCATCCCAGAGTTATTGTTAATGAAGGTATTGAAGAAAGATGGACCCAGAACCCAGGAAATGGTCCTTTAAGAGGTACAGGACCACCTAACCAGCCAACTAATCTCAGAGTTTCTGATAATGAAGCTAATGGAGCAGTTAGGACCCATGATCCTCCAAATGTTCCTCTCGTGGGTTCTGGACCACCAACAGGAACACATCACCACCAGGTTCTTGGAAACGAAGCGTCCAGAAATTTAATACCACCGACACTGACAAATAATCAAGTTTCTTTTGACAATGGAGGTGTGATACCATCTATTCAACCGACAATGTCAAACGGTCATCAGCACGCTGCACCCGCTGGACAAGCAAATCAAGGTTTGGACGCATTGATTCAACTGACACTGTCAAACGGTCATCAACACACTGCATCCACTGGACAAGAAAATCAAGGTTTGGACGCATTGAATCAACCGACACTGTCAAACGGTCATCAACACACTGCATCCACTGGACAAGCAAATCAAGGTTTGGAAGGATTGATTCAACCGACACAGACAAACAGTGATCCAGACACCGCACTCGGTGGAGAAGACTATCAAGATTATGAAGATCCTATTCAACGGTAATTGCCAGTCACCAGGACACGGAACTCAATGAACAAGAAACAATAAGGGTGACAAATCAAGTATACAGCAAGAAATGCAAACTACTGAGATTACTAAACCAACTAACCGACATCCTTTCCATTAAGTTTGGCCCACAGCTTCATGCTTGAAAACACTTCCTACAGACGATCATCAAAATCAACCCTACAAACTGTACGCACACCATAGACATATACGATTATTTGATAAACAACATTTTAAATCATGATGGTACTTTTCTTGAAACATGAATAAACTTTTGTTAATAAATCGTATATCTAATTGTTATTTGTTTTCGTAGTTTTTTTCCCCAATAAAGTTTAATAGCCATAATATAAAATAATGACTGAAAGACTGGGAATGTCACACAATAAGTGAATGCGTTTGTAACCCTTTGCATGCTGGGAAATTTGTCGTCTGCTAAAATGTCGTCTGCTGAATTTCTAAAATTAGCATTTTTTTTTTTTTTTCAAAGAATGCCATCAGAATAGCAAACAGTTTGGATCCTGATGAGACGCCACCTTCTGTTGCGTCTCATCTGGATCCAAACTGTTTGCAAAGGCCTTCACAATTTGGTTCCAGCGCTTAAAGGGTTAAAAGACTCTTTTGCGACTTTTTGCATTTCTATGAGTTATTATTAGCGCTATTATTGACGCACATTCAGTTTTCTGCAGGACACACTTCACACACCTACTGCTTGCTGAAGCCTCCAGTCTTTTCAATTGAAGTCATTGCGTATCTCATTGAAGACAGTCTGAAATTTTAGCATACCAAATTTCATAATTAGAGGTTTAATACTTTGTCTGTGTTGTTAATAATTTGGCCATATTAGATTTAAAGAAAAAAAATAAAAAATGTTATTAGGGGCCTAGCCGTTAACTGAAAAAAAAACGAAATCAGGATTTTCTATTTATTGAAATGATGCCATTGTTTTTAAATATTTTGCAAACATTCTAAAATGATTCCTACTTGATCTTTTTAATGACTCAATGCTAGCCATCTTCATCTAAGACACTAATGTCTTGGTTGTACTTATAAAACAAACGTACAATACTTGGTTAGTAACAGTGACACAAATTAGCATGTTTTTCCAATCATTCCCGAAATACTAAACGTCAGAGCAGAAAATCAAACGAGCCCATCGACGATGACGAAGAATTTGAAAACGCCAGGCTTAAAATTATCTACTGGAATGAGTAATGCGCAAATATGTAACCACCGCAAATATGCACCGCTTGAACTATTATAGTCAATTTGTTTTCGATGTGACGCAAATGATCTGAGGTTTAGTCTTATCTTGCCGCTCCTATTAACCAAAAGTGGAGACATGGATCAATGTCATTTAAGGGCCTAATCCAGAACCGATCGATGAGTGTGTTTATTGCAATAAACAAGGTTGTCAACATGGAGCATTTCACGGACGACTTGCCATATCTGGCATTGCATTGATCAATCATTGCAGCATCTGTTGGATTTAAAAAACACACTATTTTTTATTTTAAAGTTGACATTGCGAATATTAAGCAATTGAAATTGCGCAAAATGTGTACACAGCGAATTTAAATGAAGTTCTAAACAGTAATTCAGGGCTGATACCAGATTTTGAAAATTTAGACTGCTTCAGAAAGCTTATGGAATTTGACACGCATACACATTCAAATCATTATAAAGGTTTATAATGTAAACACGTTTTAAACTACTGATTACGGACATGCATTTGTCAGATGAATCACAATACTTAAAGCGTATAATTATGATAACAAAGAGCCCATGTTATAATATTTATGACAAAAAAGCAGACATGGAAAGTTAAGCATAATGTTAACCTTAAGCAAGTGTCTTTAAAATATTTAGACAACACTTACTGATCAATTTTTTGGAGGTAAAAAGGTATACATGTGAACACTCCTTTTGTAGCCTCAGGTTATAACATTTGATATATCCTTTTCAAGAGGTAAGTTATACATGTAAATAATTGAAAACTTTAAATAATGTGGGTTATTGTATTAAACAATAAAACCCAGTTTATTTTAGCAGAAATGTGGACCCTTCAAGGGAGA
>VMBQ01016967.1:0-10333 GCA_007657795.1 Dreissena rostriformis | reverse complement strand
GGTCAATATAAAAAACGGGGTCTGTATACAACCCCGCGTTTAAAGCACCTTAAATTACTATGTTGGGGGTGGGGGTATGGGGGTAATTCAATCACATTTCACAATAAGGTCTTAAATCGAAAACCACAATCACGTGGGTATATATATATAATTAAAAATAAAAATATATAAAAAGCAAACACGTGTGAATGACACACCAAAGGCGCTGCTTATTCGAGACAAAAGTAAGGACAAATTGGATGTTACCATGTTGCGAATACGTCTTACCGGAATATGTCGGTTTGAAAAATGGTTTTCTTAGACTTTTCACGAGAAAAACTAATTTCAAATGCTGACCTTATAATATATAAGTACAGGAACGCTTCAGTCGGCTAGATTTGTGTTGATATACAGTCTTATGTTTTAGTTATTCTTTAACTCTGATTGTTAACATGCACATGAATCAGTAATTGACAAATCTTTCGCAAATAGTAAGGAGTTTTGCTGAGAAGTTACACGTAGAAAGAACATGCTCAGACATTGACCTTGAATGTATCAATTCTGATAAAAAACCGACTCTATCTTGGCAACATCCGACAAACGCTCTATAATATGTATGCTTAATTATGAAGACGGTGCACTTGTGTATAAGTCTGAATAAACTGTCTGTCTGTCTGTCTATCTATGGGCAAGCTGTATTACAAACCATTCATAAAAAACAACAACAACACATTTGAACATTAAAATAATCGAATAACATTTACTCTCTGGAAAGACATCCGATATTAACGACCTGATTATATGAGCGTAAAACATTATTACATATCATTTTGAAACAGATTTTAATTCCTTAGATAAAAGGGATTGACAACGGATATCTACTTGATCACATTTATCTGCTTTTATTACATCGGAGATTTGCATGAAAGGATCATCGACCAAAGAACAGTACCTAACAATATGTTGTTATGGAAACGTTGGAATGAAACTCCCATAAACACAACATTTACAAACAGACACTGTAATTGTGTTCATTGCTCGCCAATTTAAGCGTGCTATGAGAGCTGCAGAGTTATACAGTTTTACCGCCGATAATCATTTACAAACGCATCAGCGCGAATACGTTGAACAACAACAACAACAACAACAACAAAACACGAACTTGTTTGTGTCAGTACTTGCCAAGTGATTGATGGAATATCATTTTGCCAACTCATCGGTAATGATTTCCCCGTCGCTTCAGACCTAAATAGTGTTTCAAACACAATCAACTATTATTTTAGAACAGACTCCTATAAACTAAGCAGAGACAGTTCTGGAAGAGTACAATGAACTTACGAAATGATTAAACGTTTCGATGTTGATGTTTTTATTTTTAATGATAAGATGATTAATAATAAAAATTGGTTTAATGACAAATCAAAACAATTTTATTCTTCATGTTAAACAGAAGAGGCTCAGATTGTTACTGTTTTCGCACATTTAACAATATTAGATGTTAAATACAGACAGTGGCGCGGGAAAATCTGTAAATGCCCTGCAATATGATGTTCGTGGAAGACATAGAAGGTGTAACAACCGTAAAAAAGACTGCAGACATATATGTGTCGTGTTCTGAGAAAACTGGGCATAATGCTTGTGCGAAAATTGTCATCCCAGATTAGCCTGATAAAACCGCACAGGCTAATAAGGGACGACACTTTCCGCATAAACTGGATTTTCGCCAAGAAGAGACATCATTTTAACGAAAAATTCCATAAAAGCGGAAATTGTCGTCCCTGATTAGCCTGTGCGGCCTCCACAGGCTAATCTGGGATGACAATTTACGCACAATCATTTTGCCCAGTTTTATCAGAAGACGACACATATGTATTCGTCATCGTCTTCGGTGTATCAGTTGTATCTACATGCCATGTAAACTACTTACGTCAATAAGTACATACTATTGGAAAATACGCAAAAAGCGTATACATTCACAATCAAGAGTAGAAACGGCTGCATGCATTCACAAGCGGGCTGACAAATTGACATATATGTTTTAATGCACAAATGTACATTTGTTTATATCAAACATCTCCGCTTGGGTCGTGAAGCGCCGAAGACATCGCCTGCAGAGAAACTTCTTCTTTCCACGTGTCCTTCATTAGCGGCCAGTAACTAATCACATTTCAGGGCGATAGATAAACAAATAACGAAGCCAAAAACATGATTAAAATGTGTGCCAGGCATGATAAACTTTATTCTTTGCGAAAATGTAATCTTAATACATGCACCAAGTGACTCAGTTCTGGAGGCTTTGGACACGCGATTGACTAGTGAAGGTTTGAAATTTGGTAGACGCTTTTTTCAAATATATACAACCGTTTGTAGCTAAAATAGTGACAGAATAAAAATTTATAATTTGCGAACGATATACCTCAGAAATATCATCGATAGGCGATTATGTGCAGGTGAGCGCAATATTTGAGCTACCCGAAGGCTTTGCAACTGAAAATTATAACATTGAATTCAATTTTATTTTTGGGCTTTATTGTCACATGCACAGTTTAAGCATTTGTATTGTCAAACAGGAACGTTCGATTGAACCGTTTATACGATTCACCAATTTAGTTCTCGCTTTTTTTCTCGTTCTCTTATAAACCGAATGTACCAAGTTTCTTTGTTTAACCTTCATCTGACAGAAACAATTGTTAATCTTCTAATAAAAAAAACACATTTTCTTGGAAGTTGAAGAGTGACCTTTAAGAAAACATGCCCATCCTCGGATAATTACCACTTAATAGCGCAATGAGAGAGCCTGTCTGATAATTGAATCGATATGTTAACGGCAAAAGGTGTTTTCTTTCAAATAGATATATGACTGTTACATGGTCATTACCATCTTTAACCACATGCGATGAATACAGTAATATTACATGCGCACATTTACATTTTGAAGACAATTTGTAGCTTTAACCGAGATTGTTGGTAAATGCATTGCAAATAATTTACATGATAACGTATAATAATAATAATGAAAACATTGATGATAATGATGATACTGAGATGGAAGTTGATGGTGATGCTGAAGATTTGTTAAACTTGATTGGAAATAGTTATTCGCATAATTCACATAAAATAATTTTGATATTTGAAGAGTAAGAACCGTGTGCGATCATTCTGAAAAGCTATAACAGTAGAATAAACAAGAAAAGAAAATGAGTTAAGTGTCACATAAAGACATACACTTACATATTAATCGATCCGTCTTTGTGTTAGTCGAATTGTGTTGTCCATGCTTTTAAAGTAAATTTACTAGAATTGCAATTAAGTGCTATATTGTATACCTGAAATGATCAATCCGACTGTTAATCAAACGAACATTTCGGTCTAATGAATATAAATCACTATGCATGTTTATTAAATCACTATACATGTTTAATAAATCGCTACACATGTTTATTTAATCACTATACATGATTAATAAATCAATATACATGGTTATTAAATCACTATACGTGTTTATTAAACCACTATACATGTTTATTAAATCCCTATACATGTTTCTTAAATCCCTATACATGTTTATTAAATCACTATACATATTTATTAAATCACTATACATGTTCATCAAATCACTATACATGTTTATTAAATCACTATACATGTTTATTAAATCACTATACATGTTAATTAAATCACTATATATGTTTATTAAATCACTTTACATGTTTATTTGTTTGTTAACTGTCTTTTGACCCTCCTGATGTAAATATGGCAATGAATATAACCGAGTATAACTTAAAATGGTGATCCAACATATCAGTCCCCTTATTATGAACAATAAGGCCACTTAAAGCGCCCATCCCTTCCTCCGGAGACTCACTAACTCATTATGAACGTCTATCTTCCTAATTAGTTCTGCACGTTATATGTTGTTGATTCAAATTAGATGAAATCTCGTTTGCAAGACCACACGACTGAACAAATACAATGCGAGATGTGCGCACCCACTAAACACACAAAAAGCGAGATGTTGCTTGTTTTTTTGTCTTGTATGTATGTATGTATGTATGTATGTCGATGTATTTCGAAGGAAAATTTAGTTACTGAAAAACGTATGTGGAGTTTATACCGAAGGTTTTGTTTAATTGTGAAAAATCGACCAAAAATCGCCTTCCGTCGTAACTGACATTTGGACGTCGAGAATTACACACTTCGATTTTGGGTTCATATTTGTGAAACTTCTAGCTGTTTTGGACATACTTGGTGGATTTTCATCAAATAAACGGTGTTTAATCATAGATTGATGCTTCCTGCTGACAACCACAACGACATTTGTGTGCATTATTCGATCTTTCATGCTGTTGCATAGCGTTATTAAATACACCTGTGAAATCATCGTTGGATACCTTTTCTTTTATTATATATATAAGGACCAANAGTTTTTTTGCTTTCATTGTTTTCCACGTGCTTTCAAACATGGTTGATTGTTTATTGTGATTAATTTAAAAAAAGTGTTATGAAAAATTGAACATACAACATGTAGGTACGAATCCAGTTCGCCACTTTTTTGTGTCTCTGAATACGCTCCTGAAGATTTTAAAGGGCATTACAAAGTAAACATCTGAAACTTTTTAGAGACTAAAAGTCTCCGAATAAAAATCCGGCGTTGAGTGTTCGATGAATTTCTTTCAATGTTATGCTACCTCTTTGACTCCCTTAACACATCGCAGCTATATTTAGAAAGCGTCGCATGATTGCAATACAGTATGCGTGTTAACTCAATTGTTTCAAGTACCAACACATACTCATGCTTGTTTAATATAATTTAGCTTAATATATAAAACGATCCAAACGCTGCATTAAATATTTAAAAAGCTTTTACGTAAAGATTGTAATATAAGTTAATCATGCGATCAAGACCTCTTTGACAGCATACCGAACCTAGGATAATTAGGAATTTAGAGAGAATGGAGCTTTAATCAATATGTATTCGCCAAAGGGAGTTCCTGTTAAATGAGTAGGGATGTTTGATGATTACATTGAAACTATTTTCTTTGCTTTTCCTTATTTTATACAATTGATATTTACAGAAAATCCATTTCTGATGGAAAAATCAAGACATACTATCCGTAATTGAGAGCAAAAAGCAGACGTGAATAATCTAATATAAACGTTTTCAGAATATGACAAGCAATCGAAGACGCTGACACGATAGCTATTTTTTCAATGTCGCATGTGGTGCAATGGATAATTTATGGTGTCACTTAGCAACTGGGAGGTCACGTGTTCGATCCCTGCAATTGGAGCGTTCTTTAAATCTCCCCAAAAAGCACCAAGTACTGAATCTACCCAGGAAACGGACTCAAGAGTGTTTCAATAAGAATTTGACTTTATGTGCGAAAATAAATAAGTTACAACTTAATTTTCTTTTTGCGGACATATTTTGTTCTTTTGTGTTTCGTACTTATATTGTGGTAACCGTTTTTAATACTGCAACGAACAATATATTTCAGTTCAACATTTTTGACAACTGCAAAACTGATGACAGAAAGTCAATATGATATACGAAGTATAGGGATATTGAAATCCCGAACCATTATTACTCGGAACAACTGTCACCATAATATATTTAATCGTAAATCAAAGTCAAACGCCGTCATTGTTTCCATAATCGAACGATATTCCTTGGCATGCTCGTATTAAACATCTAGACCTTTTTCTTTATTCAATTACTGGACCGGTGACGTAGAGATAGCTATCACAAATCTTTCAGATACTCTTGTTATCGGCGGTGACTGAAGTGAATGAATATGTCATGGGTTTGTGGATTGCGATTTGCTGATAACGCGTAAAACAAATCAAACAGGTTTTCTATTGGGTCGCATTCTGAGAAAACTGGGATAATGCATCGCGTAAAGTGTCGTCCCAGATTAGCCTGTGCATCCGCACAGGCTATTCAGGGACGACACTTTCCGCCTAAACAGGATTTTCGCTAAGAAGAGACATTATTTAAACGAAAAATTCCATAAAAGCGGAAATTGTCGTTCCTGATTAGTCTGTGCGGACTGCACAGGCTAATCTGGAATGACAATTTACGCACAAGCATTATGCCCAGTTTTCTCAGAATGCGACACATTTTTCAGTCAGAAATATCCACTAACCCTTATAATTCTCAGCAAATAACTCAGTTATCAAACTTGTTTTACCGAGATGCATCATAATAATTGTATTAATGAATAAATAATCCCGCATGATAACCTGGCACTGTCATTTTGTTTGTTTCGGGTCTATTGGAGCGTGCTATGAGAGCTGCAAAGTTGTAAAGTGTTACCGCCTATAATCATCTACAAACGCATAGCGCGCCTGAATAGAACAAAACACCCGAACTTTTTAGTGTCAATCCTATCCAGGTGATCGATTGAATATCATTATGCCAATCCATCTGTACATTTGCCCGTCTCTTCAGACCTAAAATTCGTGTTTCAAACACAAACAACCATTATTTTAGAACATGCAACTATATAATAAGAAAAGACAGAGCTTGAAGAGTACATTGCGATATCGTTAAACGTTTTAATGTTGATGTTTTTATTTTAATAGACAAGATGATAAACAATCAATATTGGTTAAATGACAATTAAAACTAGAGCTTGCGCGGCAGAGGCCGACGCGTATCCCCACGCCGCAAAGATGTTATATTTAAAGGCAATTTTGGGTGGGCAAGGCCTATGTTGGTGGGGCCCCGGGGTGGGTGATGTGGACATGGATGGTCGAGATAGACCGCGTTGTCATAAGAGATGTTCAGTATTAATTTGAAGTCAATTTGTGAATAAATGAAGAAGTTATGTTAAAACAAAATTTTGGGTGGGCGTGGTCAACGTGGGCGGGGCGCCCCAGGGTTGGTAATGGGGCCATGCGTAGTTGAGATTGACCGTATTGTAATAAGAGAAGTTCAGTATGAATTAGAAGTGAATCGGTGTAGAAATGAAGAAGTTATAGTAAAAGGCAATTTTGGGTAGGACAAACAAATTGGATAGGAAAAAAAAAATGGGTAGGAAAAAAAATTGGGTAGGAAAAAAAATTGGAAAAAAAATTGGGTACGAAAAAATTTGGGTACGAAAAAACAATTGGGTACGAAACAAAATTTGGGTACGAAATAAAAAATTGGGTAGGAAAAACAATTGGGGTACGAAAACAAATTTGGGTACGAAACAAAATTGGGTACGAACAATTTTGGGTGCGAATTTTTTTTGGGGGGTACGGGGAAGTAGTACTATCTCCTCCTACACTATTAGCACTACAACTTTGAAAGTTGCACACATGGTAGCTATGAGCATATGTGCGACGGTGCACTATTTGGAATCTTGATCTGACCCCTGATTCAAAAAATATTATCATGTGCGCCACATGTTGTTAGTAAAATGAGTTTTTTTTACCCATTTTACCCATTTATTTACCCATAACTTTTGACCCAGGGGTCAGATCAAAATTCCATCACCGTCACCGTCGCACATATGCTCATAGCTTCCATTTGTGTTAGTTTCAAGGTTCTAGTGCTAATAGTGTAGGAGGAGATAGTGGCCGATCAAAAAGAAAAGAAAGTGGAGATCAATACAATATCCCCACGCTTTTAAAACGTTGCATTCAAACAGTCACGTTACAATGTGCATACTTTGTGATTTCTGGAAGGAAATCAAAATGAAATTAAAACATAATTTGCATCCGATGAAAAGAAACACGTTTGTTAACAGCTGTATCATTCATTTATGGATATGGTGTCCGCCAAGCGATCGGGAGGTCATGGGTTCGAACCCCACTGGGAGCGTTCCTTTGATCTCCCCCAAAGACATCAAGTACTGGTTCTAGTCCCAGGAAACGGACTCGAGAGCGTTTATATAAGCCCACGGCTTTCGATGCAATCGAGCTAAAATAAATAGGTTTAAACTAAACTATTCATTTATGGGGGACGATATTTAAAACATGTATTCAGACTACGGAATGTCAAAGAATACGAATCGAGCGATGCTTGAAGTATTATGAAAGGTTATTAATAGTAAGACACATATAAAGTCAAACAGTAATCTTTTTTTTTTTATATCAATGTATTTATGCAAATACATGTATAGATCTACGTCAAAGAAGCTCAACGGACACTGGTTTATAAATTAGCCACGATCTGGGAAAACTGAACATAATGTTGTGTGTAAAGTGTCGTCTCAGATTAGCCTGTGCAGTCGGCACATCTCTTCTTAGCGAAAATCAAGAATACCGGTAGGCGACAATTTACGCACAATCATTAAGCCCAGTGTTAACAGAACGAGGCTCACATTGTTACTGTATTCCCACATTTACAATATAAAAATATTCAATACAGACAGCATCGCGGGAAAAATGGTAAATTACCGAGCATATGATGTTCGTGGAAAATATGGTAGGTTTAACAGTCGTTACATTAACTGAAGAAATTCTTCTTTGTTTTTATCGGTTATCATCTTAGCACAAGGTGTACAACTTTCGTATATAATTAAATAATATTGGAACAACGCAAAAAGAGTAGTAATGGCTGTATGCATACAAAAGCGGACTGACAAATTGACATGTATGTATTAATGTACATATGTAAGCTTGTTTTTATTAAAAACTGCCATGGAATCGTGGAGCATCGAAGACATCGCCTGCAGAGATACTTGAACTACGTTCCACTTGTCCTTGGGGTTGTGAAGCACGGTTGACAAGTGAATGTTTACTTTTTGGTCGCCGTTTTACAAAACATAAAGCGATTCGTAGTGTGCGAAAATATGTATGTACAGTAATTTTATCGATTGCAGATTATGGGCAGGTGAGCACAATTGCTGAGTTACTCGCAAGCTAGGCAACTGCAAAATTAAACGAATATATTTCTATATTGTAACNTTATTAGTTTATATTGATTAAAATATCACGACTGGTATATTACATTACCTGAAAAAAGTTCATATTTTCAGAATATTCGGTAATAAAATTTCGCGACGTGATATCGAAAGTACATCGCGAAAATAGGTGACATAACGATATACACACTATAAATATCGCAAGTATATTGATCATTTTATATATATTAAATATATACAATTCACTACGCATGCACAATTTGCATTCCTGGGTTTACCACGTGACGATGATGATCAATCTACTTGCGTTATTTATAGTTAACTGGTAGTAACCTGGTATGCATACCCAGTAAAATTAAATAAATAAAAAATAAAGTAAAAATAAAAAAAAAACTTTGTTCAAGTAATGTTATATACCAGTCGTGATATTTTAATCAATATAAACTAATAATTGTAAACAAATACGGTATTTTTAGAACTTTTCTTTTTTCGTCATTCGAGGTTTACAGTCCCTTAGAAGACAATTTGTAGTTTAAACCAAGGTTGTTGGTTAAGTTGATGCAAATAAATTACATATTAATTTAATCAATAATGAATATAGTGATGATAGTAATGATAATGAGGTGAAAGTATAATTCACATTAAATATTTTTAATACTTGAAGAGTAATGACTTTTTGGGACCATTCTGAAAAGCAATACCTAATAAACAGTAATATAAAGTGAAAAAAAATGTCGCATAAAGACACACAAATAAATGTTGCGAAATCATATATGTGTATCGCTCCGCTTTTAAGTTAGTCGAATTGTGTTGTTCAGGCTGTTAAAGCAAAGGTGCTTGAATTTGAAATGTTGTGCTATTATTTATCTCTGAAATGCTCAAATCAACTGTCAACTAAAATATTCTACTACTCTATGGACTATAAAGAACTGCTGATGTATGTCTTTTTGACTTAATGTCTTCTAGTCCGCCTAATGTATTGTAGATATGGCAATGAATATATTCTGTTATAACTAAACAATGATCAGCCAACATATCAGTGCTCCTAATATGAACAATAGATTAGATTAGATTTTATTTACAGCATTTCCAGAAGGTCAAAGGCCCATGTGGACACATTTTTTTAGTACAAGCAATATAATGACAACAGAATCTATATATCTATCTTCAATTAAGGTCGAACCCCTTCTGAGGACATAGACCTGTCGCGCGTCAACTGACAAGAGTATTAGTAAGACTGAAATAAAAGGATATAAATGAGAGAATAAGAGTGTGTTAGTTATTAAAAACAGGTTAAAAACAGATCAGGTATTCTAATGGGGAGGTATGTTCCACCCGGCTAACAGCCAGGCTGAACTCGGGTCCAGGGAGGTTAGCAATGTCAGGAGGTAGAGCATTCCAGTGGATGATTGTTCTGGGAAAGAAGGAAAACTTATGATAATCGGTTGTTGTTTGGAATATCTGGAATGCTTTTGTATGGGAGGTTCTTGATGGTCTAG
>VMBQ01016966.1:0-10364 GCA_007657795.1 Dreissena rostriformis | reverse complement strand
ATGATTATCCTTTATACAATTCCTTTTCTAAATATGTAATAGTCAATAAAGAATTGCATGTAGTATATTAGATTTGCCTTCGCACAGTGCTGACGGCATTTGTCTTTAATATTTTAAATAATCAAAATTCCTTCTATTTACATAGGTTGACGAATGGTGGCTTGCAAGTGTAGAAAAAAATAATCCTTCGTATGTTAAACCATGAAAACCAAACTGGAACTTACTTTTTTAAATATAATTTCGATGTTTTGTGGCTGATATCAGTTGTTTTTGTACATGGCCATTCATTCAAAGTTTTATCATTAATGAACAATTTACAAATCATGCTGCTAAGCCTTTTCAAATATTGCCCATATTCATCAAAGATCTGTAATTGTGCATTTTATGAAATATAATGTGGAATTTATCTTAGATTAATTACGATGATGCGGAATGTGTCGACTATGATGCTGTGTTCCGAACAAGAGAGGGGTCATCTTATACTTGTATTTAATCCATGCCATCGTTCCGCTAAGGTTGCAATTCTGTCGTTCTGATGAATATGGTTGGAATTGTCTTTTATATTTTATTCATATTTATACATGTTGTTTGTTATAATAGTCGAAATTATTTAAGAGCAGTTTCATTCATACTTCGTTTCATTGGCATTTCCGGCTTAAATCAATTTAGCAAGTGTTGTCATCCCGAAGAGTACATAGAAGAGTATTTAAATAAAATGTTAATAATTTATATCGGAAAATGCTTGAGCTATGGACTTTTACAATTTAAAAAAAATGTGGAAATGTATGAAATACAATTTAAAAAAAACAACACACATTCATATTACCTTAGGTTAGATTCAGTTAATTTAATATGTTCTGAACAAGAGAGGGATCATCTGATACGTGTATTTAATCCACGACATCGTTCCCCATAAGTTTGCAATTATGTCTGTCTGATGAATATTGAACGAATGAGTAATTTAATCGTAATTAAATTGAATTGCTTAACTCTGATATTGATGTTTTCAGTTTAATTGCAATGCTATGGGGTTCATGTTTATTGACACAAGTGTTTGTTGTGATTTGTTTTGAGTGTAAAGTTTTATAAGTGTTGTGCTGTATTGTATAGGCAATTTGTCGCTTGCCGAATTAAAAAAACAAAACAAGAGGAAGGTACCATTATTTGTTTGTATTGACGATGTTTCTTGATTTATATTATTCTTATGTGTCGTATTTATATACTTATATGGTTGTCATTGTATTTTATATTTTATTCATATTTATACATGTTGTTTGTTATTATAGTGGAAATACACTCTTAAAAAGCAGTCTCGTGTATACTTAGTTTCATTGGCATTTCAGGCTAAACTCAATTTAGCAAGAGTTGTCATCCCAAAGAGTATGTAAATAACATGTTATATTTTATACCGGGACATTTTCGAGATAATGGCTTTAATAATTAAAACAAAATGTGGAAATGTATGAAATGTCAATTACACAAAAAAAAACATTTATATTTCCTTAGGTTAGATTCTCTTTATTTAATATGTTTTGACTAGTTTTTTACACTTAAATGCTAATATTGCGAATGCTTCACCAAAGCCGTTTTGTATAAATATTGTAGAATAAACCTTTCTTTAACTCGTCGGATAAATTCAAGTGATTGACCACAAAAGGCATGCCTGCAATTATTCAATTGCTTTTATACCAGACGATAAACTAAACTCTTCAGAAATATGCTCTCATTTCTAAGTACACAATAATAGAGGGCAATTTAACTTGTGTGTGACACGTAATTTAACAAGTGATTGTTGTTTGAGTTTTGTCACATGCATGGCGCGCAGCATGTCCAATCAACATGAACATTTGAGAAATGTTATTTTCATATTGCCCGATTAACGATCAAGTCGACGTCAGCTCTAACGGCATTGCCCTCATATTTTGAAGTGTGACCAAACAGTCAGTTGAGCGAGGGACAAAGGTCTAGCGCGTGATACTCCATCTCAACATGATGAACATTTGTGGTAAGGTATTTTTGCATGACGAATGAAGGTAAAATCAATACAAGATTAACCATGGCTTATTTGACATTATACCTAAACGAGTGACGTTGTTCTTTGAGCTAGAGACATGGGGTTTTCCCGCACAACATCCTCGTGACATTATGAAAATATGTGTCATTTTAAAATTGCGTGATACATGATGAAGTTACAGTCTGGACAAGCTCGGACGGTCGGACCTCCGGGCTCACGGACGGACGAAGATACGAACGGGTATACACCAAATCTTTATTGTCACAATTGTATTGAGCTAACCACACGCGGGCTCAACAATTTTGTTTCGCATCGATCATCATCACGTGGTTTCTAATGACTATTTGGTGTTTTAGAAAATCAATCAAATCTCTTCTATTAATTGAAGAGAATTCATACCCGTAGCTAGGNAGGGGGGGGGGGGCGTTGGGTGCGTTCGCATCCAACATTTTTTGACGAGTAAAAAAAAACAATTGTACTATAAGTTGCACCCACCTTTATTCGACGCAAAAACGGTTATTTTTCTTTCCCAGGATTCCAGTGAGTCTTCGTACTTAAGCGTTACAATAACGTTGAATTCAATAGGCTACCAACAGGTCACCATATACTTAATTTCTCGATGAAGTCGTTTCCAAGATAGCGCGTGATTTTTCTTTTTACCTTGTTGCGGATTGCATGCACCTTACCGGTCACAAGTGCAGTGTGAACGATCTGCTATCGCACTGAGGCGTCTGCACCACTACCAGCGTGCGGCTATGACAAAACTTGACACTAAAAAATATGTCCCACTCTTAAAAAATTGTTATAATGAATTTTTAACGTTATAACATATGATCTGGTGGACGTTAACGTTCAATTTCATTAACTGGGACGGATCTTGAGCATAATGTGCAAATAAGTCCATCTGTTTTCTTCAACGTCCTGGTATACATTGTTAAGGACTTTGAGACCATAGGGAAAGTAGTTTGTGGCTATAGGGTATTTATGAAGCCTTAATTGTTATATGTTTCTGAAATTCGTTTAGAAAAAGATAACTTATTTGTTTAAAAAAGTTAAAAAAAAAACAACAACAAAAAACAGTTATTCCAATTTGATCTCTGTATAATATTGATGCTGATTAGAGAAGACCCAGTTTTGTTAATCAGTGTTTGTTGTACAATACACTATTAGCACGTTTAGAGCAATGCTAGGCCTCTGGTACTATCCATAATAGCAGACAAACAATTGTTTTGAAAAAAAGTCAAATATTTCCTTTTAATTTGCTTGATTTATGAATGGTAGAATTTTGGAATGGTAAAATACACCAATTTTATCAAGATTCTGAGATTCCAATTAATAATGATATTTTGTACCGTTCTTATTGTTGATTTTACATTCTATAAATTTGTTGTTGCGTATTTAAACAAAGTGTGTGCACGCATACTAGTGTCGGGTTTAACACCCTATAAAATAATGTATTTTCCGTGAATGATCATAAAAGGTGGTTATTGAAAAACGGTAGTGGGGAATACATGTATGTTATATCATATTCATGTCGATCAGTCACTGAGTATGGTCAACGAAAGTTAAATTCCATATAAAACTGCTCTGTAAATTCAGTCTCTAAATACAGATAAAAAGTCACCAGAATGCAGGATTTTACGTTTCATTTTCAAAATTTTCTAGGGGGAGCCCCCCCCAAAACCCCCGATTGCAGGAGGGGGACACACCCTCCCGCACCTACCCCCGTCGCCACTTCTTTGCACAATAACAATCGTTGATGGGCAAAAAGCGTTAATTTATTCTTAAAATATTAAGTGTATATGGGAACAATTAACGCCTTGGATGCAACGAACTGGTTGCCTGTTAACGTGCAAGACCTTTCATAAGCACACTTATCTGCAATCTATCCATTCTCATCCGGATAAAACGTGCTGAACGTTTCACAACGACACACAAGATAGCTATGTAATGTATTAGATCCTTACATGATATATAATAATAGCTCGGCTATTCCGGGCAAAGGATCGAGAATTGTAATATTTTTATCATAACTTGAACATGACAAAATGGGAATCTATAGGTTGACATGATCAAGCTTTTAAAGCGATTCAATTTTATTTACTCATCATGCTGGACATTCATTATTTTATAAAAGAATTTAAACAAATCCTTCTCTCAGTTAGTGATTAGCAAGCCTGCATTCACTTAGTGATTAGCAGCCCTGCACTCAGTTAGTGGTTAGCAAGCCTGCATTCAGTTTGTGATTAGCAACCCTGCACTCAGTAAGTGATCAGCAAGCGTGCACTCAGCTAGTGATAAGCAAGCGTGCACTCAGTAAGCGATTAGCAGGCGTGCACACAGTTAGTGATTAGCAAGCCTGCACTCAGTTGGTGATTATCAAGAATGCACTCAGTTAGTGATTTGCAAGCACTCAAGCTTTTAAAGCGATTCAATTTTATTTACTCATCATGCTGGACATTCATTATTTTATAAAAGAATTTAAAGAAATCCTTCACTCAATTAGTGATTAGCAAGCCTGCACTCAGTTAGTGATTAACAAGCCTGCACTCAGTTAGTGATAAGCAAGCATGCACTCAGTTAGTGATTAGCATGCCTTCACTCAGTTAGTGATTAGCAAGCGTGCACTCAGTTAGTGATCAGCAAGCCTGCACTCAGCTAGTGATTAGCAAGCATGCACTTAGTTAGTGATTAGCAAGCCTGCACTCAGTTAGTGATTAGCAAGCCTGCACTCAGTAAGTGATTAGCAAGCCTGCACTCAGTTAGTAATTAGCAAGCCTGCACTTAGTTAGTGATTATCAGGCCTGCACTCAGTTAGTGATTAACAAGCATGCATTCAGTTAGTGATTAACAAGCCTGAACTCAGTAAGTGATTAGCACGCATGCATTCAGTTA
This sequence comes from Dreissena rostriformis, assembly GCA_007657795.1. NCBI lineage: Eukaryota > Metazoa > Mollusca > Bivalvia > Myida > Dreissenidae > Dreissena > Dreissena rostriformis. The sequence continues at coordinate 5,455 of VMBQ01016966.1, read as the reverse complement.
GTGATACGCCAGCATGCACTCAGTTAGTGATTAGCAAGCATGCACCCAGTTAGTGATTAGCAAACCTGCACTCAGTTAGTGATAAGCAAGCCTTCACTTAAGGCCCAGTCTCACTATGATGCCGGTGGAGCCCAGTTGCGTGATCCGGGATCTACCGGGATGAACCGGGGCTCTACCGGGATAAACCGGGATTCCTCCGGGGACGACCGGGATGAACCGGGGACGACCGGGACAACCGAGGCTCCACCGGGAAAGTATTAACATGTTTAATAACTCCGGGATGAACCGGGGGTCACCGGGAAGGACCGGAAACGACCGGCGCGGCACCGGGAACAACCGAGACGGCACCGGGAACAACCGGGACGGCACCTTTGCTCCCCCCGGTGAATGCCGGCAGAGTCCCGGTATAGCTACAATACCTCGGTAGACCGGCGCTCTGCCGGGACGCCACCGGCATTCACCGGGGCTCCGCCTGGGCATTACCGGCGACGACCGGGGTTAAACAGGGGCGTTGCCGTAGCTCTGCCGGGGTCTGATGCCGGTATAGCCCCGATGAGTTCCGGTGGAGCTACGGTATACCGGGGCTCTGCCTGGACGCTGCCGGCTTACACCGGAGCTCCATCTGGGCATTACCGGCGACAACCGTGGCTCTGCCGGGGCTTCACCGGGATAAACCGTAGCTAGTCCGGGGTTGACCGGGACTCTGCCGGGTTGTTGACCGGCTTCAACCGGGGCGGCACCGGGAAATAGTGTGACCACGTTAAACAAATTCTAAACATCATCCCGGTTTTCGCCGGTCGACCGGCGTTAGCAAACCGGGATGGACCGGGGCTCTACCGGCAATAGTGAGACTTGGGCTTTAGACAGGGATAATCAAGAAACCTTTTCTAAGGGAAAAAACAAATTCATTTGAATATGTTAGTGGTTTGCCTTTCGCAACAATTATAACCGTTTGGATGCGCACACATATGATTTTCAACTCGCCCGTAGCCCCGATGCTGCGTCCATGTCAACACCACTGGATGTTTTGTCGCTTTGACCATTTTATAAGCGGTCATTGAAGTCGTTCGCGCCTGAGACGTCAATATGTTAGGACTCAGCACTCCTTTTGTATTTGCCTAGTAAACTCGCGAATGTTTGGACGAAATATTGCAATTCCGAACTATTTACTTAATAATGAAAAATAATCAATTAAGATAGGATCTTGTGCTGTAGGGATAAGGGAACTGGAGTAGAAGAACCTTGTGGAAATCCCATCGGTCAGGTATTGTGACCGCCGACCAAACTCACAGGCGCCGGGATTGAACATTAAACATGGTGAGCAGCGCGAGAACCAACCGATGCGCTAACCGGATAGCCGNATTAAGGTAATATTTTAAGATTGATTATACTGTATTGTATGCCATTCATTTCATGACAAATTGTTATATATGCACTTTCGCAGGTTGATACGTAAACAGGTTAATTCGTAAACGGTTCTCAGACATAAGCCATTCAGGTTGCAAAACCAATGCGGTATTTTCCTTTGTATCCATGCCACATGATATGATACACGACATTAAGTTCTGAGACATAGAGATAAACGATCACGAGTTCGGGTTCAGTATCGCTGCCAACGTCAATGTTAAAAGTATCAGCAATACATGTCGAATACCAGTTTTGGAATCCATCGATACTATGTGACAATTCATTTCTAGCCGTTAAAAAATATAACCTTTCTAGAACATGTGATGCATAACTGGGATCAAACTGGGATGAACAAATAGTTTGGAATACACAGTTTTAAAGTTTACTTATGTGTCCGTCGGATGTTAAATATAGGACGTCTTAGGGATGATAGCCAAACCATCACTAGTGACTCTGCATCTTCGTAGAGCGTTATCAAAGGCCTGGTAATTTTTCATCCGTGCCAAACGAATCATCAAGCATGCGCAATCACAGCCAAAAGTTCCACAAAGCTATGTCGATTGTGAAATAAAATTTTCCGATTTGACACTGCAGTCGCAGTAACTCCGTTAGTTCAATGATAGCGTAGTTTAATAATGACAACATTGGCATAATTTATTGTTATGAAGATGAAATTAAATTAAGAGTTATATTAACGTGTTATATACTTAACACGTATACTCGAACCTAGCTGAAGTGTATTCATCTTGCTTAAAGCCCATGCAGGTATGATCATATGTGTTTAATTCTGTGACATCAAGCAACAAAACATACTTTAAATATAATGAAGGTACAGACATCGGCGCCATCATGACATCTATTTTCATTACGGATCTTCGAGTGTGTGTTTGGGAATATGTGACTTGGTACAGATATTCATGTATAGGCGTACACATTTAATATTTAAAGCAAACATAACTAAATGTGTTGTTCGGCATGGTTTATACTCCTTGATTCAAATATAGGCAACACTATATTTTAGTATATTATAGTATTGCATTATATAGATTACATATCGGCATAATGTGCAAAATGTTGTGAAATATAATCTCAATCATTCATCGCGATCTTTTCTCATTCATGTGGGAAAATCGCTATGGAAACATCTAGTGCAAGGCATTCCTCGCTGCATTACAGAAAATCAGTATATCAAACTTACATATAATGACAGAGTATACGTAAAACCCATGTCTGTTGTGCGGCGCATATCTTACATAACACGGCCTTTTATCACTGGCATCACTTCCGATATGGCGCTAAGGCCCGCAATTTTTTAACAAAGATCTAGAAATATATACTGTGATTAGGTGAAACCTCTGTTTTAACATATTTGAACATTACGTACGTCAAAACGCTTTCAACTCAAATTAAATATTTTACAATTCAAGTAGTTAACAAACAAATGTGAATCCTTTACTCATTATACATCGAAATGGTGCGGATTATTTCTTTTGGTGACAAGACGTTTTTAATTTCCTTATTTTGAAAAAATAGTAATTTAAGTTTAGCGAGAGTTGTGCATGTATTAGTAAAGACATAAATGCCAATTTCGTTTTCAATAATTTTCCGTATGAATGAAATGTTAAACCAAATGTTATTTTGTATCTTAAAGCAATAACTTGTTTTGTTTGGGAAATAAAATACAGGACCGGTTGCATAAGCGGCAAAAAAAACAGACAAAATTGATTGTTTTCCATGAAGACATTTTATATCATTTATGCAAGAAAGCTCTGGCAGATTCTTGTTTGTTATTATTTGTCTTACGATTAGTCAAACATACCTGCAGGCGGACATTTAAAAAATGGTATTATATTAGTTCATAATGTGATTCCAGTAATTCGCTTTGAAACAGGACGACTTACACGTCGAATTGAGTTTGTTACTACAACCCCCCCACCCCCTTAGCGTTCGCAATAGACGTATTATGCAATTATCAAGATTAAAAAAACACATTTTTCTTCTGGTAAAAAAGCTGACACTTTCATTATTCTGTCAAAATAACATTTCGACCGATTATATTTAAATGGTTGATAAATTGTGTCATCGTTGTTTGTACCGAGGGAATAGTGTTTTTGTAAAGCAAGACGCAATCCGGGATACCGGTAAGTTTTTCTTACTTGCACACTTGCCATTGTTTTATTGTTTTTCCGTAAATTGCACTGTGCGATGGGATAATGCAGTTTCATCAAGGATGATTACATATGCTTTTGCTGTTAGAAAATAGAAATACACGATCAAAGATGGTCGTCTATGACAATTTTGTCTAGTATGTGATTTCTCAAAACAGGTAGACATTACCTTTAGTGTTGACAATACCATTTATAAGATTGTTACCATATATGCAATTACATGTGTGTGTTGGACAAATATAATTAAGGTAATATTTTAAGATTGATTATACTGTATTGTATGCCATTCATTTCATGACAAATTGTTATATATGCACTTTCGCAGGTTGATACGTAAACAGGTTAATTCGTAAACGGTTCTCAGACATAAGCCATTCAGGTTGCAAAACCAATGCGGTATTTTCCTTTGTATCCATGCCACATGTTTGTCGAGTTTCCTGATCGGCTAGCCAAATATGCAGAATACGTCTAATATTTGTAAGTATGTCCAGTACGGGCCGCTATTATAATATAAGCAAACGTCGTTTCGGTGTCCGGGGATATGCTTTCTTTATCGTGTGATGTGTAGTTGAGGTTTAATATTCAGTATCGTACCAGAGAAAACAGGTTTCATCAAATGCATTTATATTAGTATCATGGTTTGCATTAAATATCCCTGAAGCATAATGATGTTTTCTATAAAAAAGCAAAAGTCTCATATTGTTTTGTTGTCCGCCCTTTTACAAACCAAAACAAATATTCAACATTTTACATATATTGTATTATTTTAACATATTTCGTATTTTCTTAAATACAAACAAAGTGAACATTCAGAAGCACGAGCAGGAGTGAAATGCTATTTAAAGATCAATAGCATAATGTCATTACCCTATGTTTGAAATTGCAGAAAATATTTGAATATTTTGCGGAGTATGAAAACATGGTGTGCAATATTCGCAATTTCACCGTTTGTATCAGGCATTTTGTAACACAGTTTTTTTTGAGACTATTCAATTTACATTTGTTTTTTGTAATTTTAAAAAGATGGGATAGTAAATTGATCACTAACTAATGACTTATAGTCGAAAAAAATAAAAAGATCATAGTAAATATACATGTATGTATTCAATATGATCATTGTATTGTATTTAAGATGAAAAAACATAAACATGTATTAATGAATTGTAAAGTGTTCCACTTAACTATTGATTATTTAAATGATTATAATGTATGAAGCTAGATGTTAAACAGGTTATATAATATAATTCGAAAAACTATTCACGTATTTTACATACGTTTTAAATGTCTCGTGTGGTTGTTTTTAAACGTGATGATCATTTTTTTGTGAATGTTTTTTTTTTGTTATGTTAGTTCAATTTTCTCTTGATATGTTTTAAAGTCCCTAATGGAATCTGTCATGGCTTAGGTTGACTGGTATTTACTGTCCATGCTTTTTGTTCAAGACAAGTCTTAATGTCAACCATCACCGCGGACGTAAATATCTTGCCTTTAGAATGAACACATTTTCGTTAAGTGGTGTTTGCAAACCATTTAATATTAAATGCATTTATACTGATATTAAATCTATGATAATTTGAACATCCTGTTTTCTTTAATTACTGACGTATAGGCAGAGCTATTATCTACAATAATTTTACGTATCTCCTCCTATTTATAACCAAGGTATTTATTGGTATTTTTTAAATACAATCTTACAGTAATGTATGATTAAGACGGTTACAACATTTGTGCAATTCTTTCCGTTTGATTGAAAACAAAGCCTGATCGTCTTAAGGCGCAGCCATTTATATTTACAGACTAGTTGTATTTACACAATTAAATCAATTCATCGTACAAAGCCATTTTTGGGATAGGCGAGCCAATGACACCTCCAAGGCGCT
>VMBQ01016964.1:0-10973 GCA_007657795.1 Dreissena rostriformis | reverse complement strand
TAAAAAAGTTATGGCCAATGTTAAAGTTTTCGGACGACGACCACGACAATGAGGCGGAAGACGAGAGGGCTATGACAATACCTCGGGTTTTCTTCGAAAACAGCCGAGCTAAAAACTGGGCTTAATGCATTGGCCTAAAGTGTTGTCCTAGAGATAAACCTGTGCAGTACCCACAGGATACTCAGGAATGACATTTTCTGGTTTTATGGACTTTTTCGTTTAAAGGTAGTCTCATCTAAAAAAAACATCCAGTTACGGCAAGAAGTTTCATCCCAGATTAGCCTGTGAGGACACAGGCTAATCTGGGATACACTTTACGCACATGCATTAAGTCTTGTTTTCCCAGAGCGAATCTCATATGAGGTCATTAGCTTTCAAGGATGTCCCCCATAAAGAGTTTAAGCAGGATTCATTTTTTTTTAAATCATGGGTATGATTCTTTAATCACTTCAGTGGAGGAAAAAACCATTCCCAATTTTACCAAGTTCATCAAAACTCATTACTTTTACATAGGTCCAGAGCTGGGTTTAAAGCTTCTCTAGATATCATGCAAAAATCGATTCAATATACCCTGAACCTCCCCCNCCTCCCCCTGTCTTCGAAAGGAGACATAATGGCATAATGTGCAATCATAAATAACACAAGTTTCACAAATTCTTAAATCAGAGACACTGAATACAATGATAGATCATATATATAAAACCGGTGGTATGGTTTTTAAAACACCTCACCATACTACCCTACTGGATTAACAAAACCACGTAAAAATAGATAAACAGATCAGGAAGTAAAGTTGACAAGTAATTGTAAATTGATAATTAATTCAAAAGGATTAAATCAGCTACAAAAAAAGGAGAAATCACGCCACTAGAACTGGTGCTGTTACAAGAGTATACTCTTTTCTTAGACATAAATCAGTTGGTGCATTTTTGTCCTGTTTAACTCATTCCCGCATTTTAACGTTTTAACGCCTTAGAAAATCAAATTAAATTAAAGGGACTGTAAACCACGAATGACGAAAAAAGAAAAGTTCTAAAATACTGTATTTTTTTACAATTATTATTTTATATTGATTAAAATATCACGACTTGTATATTACATCACTTGAAAAAAGATCATATTTTCAGTATATTCGGTAATAAAATTTTGCAATGTGAAATCGCGAAAATAGGTGACATAACTATATACACACTATAAATAACGCAAGAAGATTGATAATTTTATATATAAAATATATACAATTCACTACGCATGCATATATTGCATTCCTGGGTTTACCACGTGACGATGAATAATTTATTTTTGTATTTATTTATTTTTACTGGGTATCCATACCCAGTAAAAAGAAATAAATACAAAAATAAACTAAAAAATTTTTATTTTTTTTTATATATATAATCAATTTTTATCAATATAAACTAATAATTGTAAAAAAAATACGGTATTTTAGAACTTTTCTTTTTTCGTCATTCGTGGTTTACAGTCCCTTAAAATTAGCCTTTTTTAATAGATTCAAGTTTTAAAGTCTTAATTTCCAACCCTTAGATACTGATGAACAGCGAACAGTATAAAACTTGAACAGCATAAGATTTGCTCGCAGGCTGTTCTAGTTTCATGCTGGTTGCATATAGCCATTTTCACTTGGCTTCTGAGCGGGGAGGGGTTAATAGTGGCCAGTTCCTTACCCCAGATATTCTGCCCTCGTAGTCCTCTGTGAGCTGCACGCACACCTCCTGCGCCTTGGCCTGACACGCCTTCTCTATGCGCACGCGCCACTTGGTCTCGATCACCGAGTGCCACGCGTCCCACACCCGCCTGGACAGGCAACGCTCGTGGTGCTTCTGGGCAAGCTTTGTGCAGAAATTCTGAAAGGAAATTAATCCGATGATGAATAGTATGCAAAAATTCAAATATTTTTGTATCTTGCAGAAATTCTAAAACGAATTGTTTTCAATATAAAATATTTCAAGTGGATGTTTCAGTGTTTTCACACTATAAAATAATTTAGTTCAAGTACAGTATTTATTGAAATCATTTTTTTTGCATTGTTCACACATTAGATAACAACATCATTTTTATTAATTATTTATTTATAAAAAATATTTGGTGTTGATCAAACAGTTTGTTTTTTAGCATCATGAAGAAATTCTTAAACCAAATAATTAATTTTAGTTTAAACTAATTTATTTTTACTCGATTGTTTTAATAGCCTTAGGCTTATGAATGAAGGAGATTATAGAGACACTATTGAGCTTGTTTTTAGGGTAGAACCAGTACCAGTCCAATGGGGGTGATGATGAGAAGGCTTCAAAAAAGAGGATGGAACCTAGGACCTCACAGTCACAAGGTGGGCACAGTGTTCACTACATAACTATGACTAGGTATATTAGTTTATAACTACATGTATACTTAGACTGCCCAAATTTTGTTTGCAAATGTTTGTTGTCGTTATGCAGTTATTGGGAAATTTAAAGATGTTTATAATAATTTTCACATAATCATAAAAAGATTGATGATCAAATCTACTTTGCTATTTAAGGGGTGTGGCCACTTTTGACAGCAGAGGCATGATCAAAGCTCTGGGCCTTGTTGCTTCAAAGATTTTTAAATCTATTTTGCTACATGTTCATATTATAAATGTGACCGCCAGGGCGTGGTTAGTTTTCACCCACTGGGCATGATTTCCATAAATATTATAGATGACCTGTAAATGATTCTTCATTCCAAACATTACAGCAATGGGCTTTTTGCTAGATTTTGCTACATATTGAATATGAAACCATAGGCTTTGCAGTTTAGACAAGTAGATTTTTTAAGGTTTCCCCAATATAAGTAAAACTGGTAACCCATGGGGCAGGGCAAATTTGAAAAGTAACCCAGGCAGAACATTTGGACTTTGCGGATTCAGACAAGAAGAATTTTAATGGTTTTTCTTATATAAGTCTGCAATAAAAAGCTGGCCAACAACAGGGGTGGTGCCAGTTTTTACCCAAGTGTCATAATTTGAACATACTTTAAAGAAAACCACTTGAGGATGGATGCTAGAACCAAACATGAAAGCCTTGGAATTTGTGGTTTCAGACAATACATTTTTTTAAAGTCTTCCCTACATACATCTTTGTAAAACTGGTGACCCCATTTTTGTTCCCACAGGCATAATTTTAACAAACTTTATAGAGAAACTCTAGATGACACTACTTGCCAAATACAAAAAGCAATGTTTTTTCAGGAAGTCAATGTAAAACTGGTGACCCCTGGGGCGGGGCCAGTGATGAAAGCCATCACAGTGTTCCAAAAGCTCCCCATGGGCTCTCTCATACACACCTCTCTCTTCAGGTCATTGTGCCTCATCTTCCACTCACAGAACGTCTTCACCACCTCGGTGCGGTCCTTCTGTTTCTGCAGCGCGTGCGTCAGGTTGCTGATCACCTGGTCCTTGCGTTCGATGGACTTCTCGTATGTGGCCAACAGCTCCTTCAGACTGGACATCTCGTCCAGGAGTTTGGTCTTCTCTGAGGCGTGTCTGGTTGTAGAAATGTCATTTGTTGATGCAATTAACCCATTTATGCCTTGTGGACTCTCCCATCCTTCTAAATTAGATCAATTCATTTCCAAAATTAGGGATGTCTAATATATTTATTTATTTATTTAGAATATTTCTTACAGAAATTCCTTTAAGCAAACAGCGCAGACCGTGATGAGACGCCGCATCATGCGGCGTCTCGTCTGGGTCTACGCTGTTTGCCAAGGCCTTTTTTCTAGACGCTAGGCATAAATGGGTTAAAGGCCTACCTGAATGTATTTCTGGGCTAGCGCTTTCATTTACCTTACCTGTTGATTAACACATTAGCTAAGTTTTATCCCAATACTTTTTGAGTAAGGCATGATACAAAAAACAGAAGGACAGATGGACAAGGATAAATCTCATTCCTCCCCAACCCCAATAAAGTCGTGGGGATTCACTTCTGGCCCCGCCATGGAATATTCTAATCAGTGTACTGATTCATCATAAAGTTTATTATCTATATCAAACATACATCTCTCTAAGCCAAGTTATAAATGGTTAAATGTACTGCTTTCTTTGAAACTGTGTTTTGATTACTAATGTTGAGGGCCAATAATAATTTTAGACAGGATTTCTGGGGAGGGGTTCAAATCAAGAAAGCTTAAAATTGGCCTTTAAAGCTTGATAGTCTGCAGTTTGTAAAATCAGTATGATAGGTATTTTGCTGCTTTGATTTAGTTTCCCCATTGAATAAAGTTCAACAGAAATTCCTATTAACCCATTTATGCTTAGCGTCTAGAAAAAAGGCCTTGGCAAACAGCGTAGACCCAGATGAGACGCCGCATGATGCGGCGTCTCATCAGGGTCTGCACTGTTTGCTTAAAGGAATTTCTGTAAGAAATATTCTAAATATAGAAATAAATATACTAGACATCCCTAATGTGGAAATTAATTGGTCCAATTTAGAAGGATGGGAGAGTCCACTAGGCATAAATGGGTTAAAGATGAATGTTTTTTTGGGGGTATACAAATCAAGCCAGTGGAAGCAATAACATACAACTTAAAGAGGCATTAATGTAAATAACAAATACTGGTACAAGACCTCGTTTTCAGGGTGAAGTTACCTTTCTTGTTCCCTCACAAGTTGTTGTCTCCCTTGCTCCACTATTCTGATTTTGGACTGACTGAATTCAGCCTGGAAAATAAAAAGAGAAATAACAACAATTAATACAAATCATATCATGTTCATTCAAGATTTTTTAACATGAATGTTTTAATAAAAATTCACACAACTCACAAAAACACACAATTTTCTAACATACAGTACAAAGAACTGTATTTTATTAAACTGACTTTTGCTCACTTGTTTAAGAATTATTTACACTTATTTTGAATTCCACTTATGCAAAAAATATGTAATTGACCAATTTCCAGCTGTCAGTCAAACTAACTTATCAGCCAATCAGATACGCTTTATTGTCGCCGCCACTTTTCGGTAGTAACACAAGGGGCGTTGTATGTAACATAATTAAATTAAGGCTAAATTGAGCCTTAATCTGGGAAAACTGGGCTTAATGCATGTGCGTAAAGTGTCATTCCAGAGTAGCCTGTGAAATCCCCACAGGCAAATAAGGGACAACACTTTCCGCATGTATGCTATTTTTCATTTAAAAGGATGTCTCTTCTAAGCAAAAACCACAGTATAAGCCAAAAGTGTCGTCCCTGATTAGCCTGTATGTACTGCACATGCTAATAAGGGACTACACTTTCCGCTTTTATGGTATTTTTTGTTTTAAGGAAGTCTCTTCTTAGTAAAAATCCGGTGTAGGCAGACCGGTGTAGGCAGAAAGTGTCATCCCAGATTAGCCTGTGCGGATTGCACAGGCTAATCAAGAACAACACTTTAAGAACATTCATTAAGGCCAGTTTTCCCAGACCGAGGCTCAATTATTTTGCAACCGGTTCAATATCTTGGGATTGTATCCAGGACAAGCCTGATGCAAACTGATTCAATGTCTTGCTCTAGTATCCACGACAAGCTGTATGCCCCGTGTCTTACCAGGATGTTACGTTTGAGGTCCAGGCACCACTGATCCATTACTGTCTCCATCTTTCCCACGTCTGGGTCCACTGTGGCCGTGTACACCCTCTCGTACTCACCCTGCACCTGGAAAACACATTAACGACATCTAACCTTTTACTACTCAGATACCCATTTTTATGTGTTTGTAATCACTAAGAAAATCTATTTAATTAAAGACATTCCTTACTATATTTAAGTTTTAAAGGCTTCATAAGATACCGATGAGCAGCAAACAGCATACAACCTGAACAGCCTGCGAGTATTTGTTTATGTTTTATGCTGGTTGCATATAGCCAATTTTAATTTGCATCTGAGTGCTAAAAGGTTAAAAACTAGCATTTGCTACATTTTGTAAAATGAGCTGATTGGAAATGTATAGCGTAAAAAGTTGACGGTAAGTTTTATTTTAAATGATGTCGTATACATAAACAACACTAGTCACCCTGCCCCTGTGAAAAAAAAATTGAACAACAGTCCAAAAACTTTATCCATAATAATAAACAGTAGCAAGACTTAAAATGATATCTCACATATCTCAAGTAGAATTGGAAATCAATTAAAATTATTGCCAATGGCTATGTGTTTGAGGTGTACAAAATTAACAAACATTTGGTTAATTCTATTTAACTTTTTACTTTTGAAATATTTATTAGATTAAAATTGGTCTTACCATCATTTTGTAACACGAGATGATGCTAATGTATACCACAAAAAGTTAATTATATCAGCAACTATAAACTAGACCTTGTAACAGTAGAAACAAAATATCCCTACCCTCCTCCCCCACGACACCACATGTACACACCGCACATGACTTTCCCATGTTAAATTTCCATATACCAATGCCTGCTTAATTTAAATATACCATGACCTTGGAATGTAATACCTCACCATTGGGCTATAATTTGTAATATACTCTAAGCTTGGGCCTAAAAATAGTAACACTGGTTTTCTGAAAAATTTGTAAAGACTTACAATCGGTAGGCGCTTATTAAAATGTATATGCGCATTTAAATTTGTGAGCGCTTGATATTGATATAAAATCTTCACGTTCAACATGTTCATTATTTTAAGTCCCTCGGCCTAAGCAGACATCAATCTCTTATGTAGCAATATTTACTATACCTCTTAAATACCTATGATATGATATACCTACAAATGTGTTATTGTAATATGTATCTAGTTGTAACAATGAAATATTGGACCCTAGGGCTTGGCTACCTTTTACTCCAGGGGCATTATTTGAGCAAAATTTGTTGAAAACCACAATAAAATGTTACATATAAATTATTAAACGTTTGGGCCTTGTGGTTATTTTGCATATACAATTCTAAACCAACTATTTGACACCCTGGGTTAGGCCAGTCTTGACACAAGGGGAATGATTTGATGAAGCTTAGTAGAGGGCCAAAATAAAATGTTACATACAAAATATGAGACATATGTATATTGTAGTTTCAGAGATGTATATTTTTGCTAATAAAGTTTATATTAACAATAATTATTTTTCATTTTATTTTTAAAGGTGCATAACTTGTGTTATTTGTAACATAGGACAATAACAAGAGATGTGTTTTTAAGAAACACAATGCCCCATACTGCGCCGCTTTGAAATAAAATTTCTATCTATCATTTGGCAGGTATAGANTACTATATTTAAGTTTTAAAGGCTTCATAAGATACCGATGAGCAACAAACAGCATAAAACCTGAACAGCCTGCGAGTTATTGTTCATGTTTTATGCTGGTTGCATATAGCCAATTTCACTTTGCATCAGAGTGTTAAAAGGTTAAAAACTAGCAATTGCTACATTTTGTAAAATGAGCTGATTGGAAATGTATAGCGTAAAAAGTTATACCCCTTAAATACCTATGATATGATATACCTACATATGTGATATTGTAGTATGTATCTTGTTGTAACAATGAAATATTGGACCCTAGGACTTGGCTAGTTTTTACTCCAGGGGCATTATTTGAGCAAAATTTGTTGAAAACCACAAGAAAATGTTACATATATATAGGATCTGACATGAGTTGTCATACCATACCATATTTTATTAAACAAATTCAGAAATTCTGTTAGTAAGCGAGCCTTTGTCAGATCTTTTTTATCCCATGCTTTTAAATTAAATAAAATACATCTTAATTGACCTTTATTCAGAGCTTGAACGTGTAAATTAATTGACCAAACAAATGCTGATAGATCTAAAAGTTGTTTACTTTCGTGACGTCATTTCATGTTGACAACGTCATTTCACCAAAATAAAGCCATGCGATTGGTTAGTTATTGATTCTGTAGCCAATGAAAACGCTTAAAAATGTTGTATTACATATGTGTAACATAAAAAAATACGTAATGTCTGTATTACATTGAAAACAAGGTATAGCATGTGATAAAAATTATTAAACGTTTGGGCCTTGTGGTTATTTTGCATATATAATTCTAAACCAACTATTTGACACCCTGGGTTAGGCCAGTCTTGACACAAGGGGAATGATTTGATGAAGCTAAGTAGAGGGCCAATATATAATGTTACATACAAAATATGAGACATATGGAAATTGTAGTTTCAGAGATTTATATTTTTGCTAATAAAGTTTATATTAACATTTTTTTTTAAAGGTGCATTACTTGTGTCATTTTTTAACATAGGACAATAACAAGAGATGTGTTTGTAAGAAACACAATGCCCCATACTGCGCCGCTTTGAAATAAAATTTCTATTTATCATTTGGCAGGTATAGAAATTATCTCCCTTTAAAGCTTGTTACTTCCCTTGGATTTTGTTTTTTGACCTTGAAGGATGACCTTGACCTTTCACCACTCAAAATGTGCAGATCTATGAGATACACATGCATGCCAAATATCAAGCTGCTATCTTCAATTTTGCAAAAGTTATGGTCAATGTTAAAGTTTTCAAACGCACAGACTGACGGACAGTTCAACTGCTATATGCCACCATACCGGGGGCATAAAAATCTCACATGCACAGCTTCATAGCACAAGGAACCATCCTAACAAGTTTGAATGATGTGAGATTGAAAAGAGTAGGAGAATGCTTGCAAACTTATTTGCGTCCACGGACAGACAAACATCCATGGTGATGCCAGTATACCACCCTTCAATTTGTTTTGGTAGGTACAACACTTTTTTATACATTTAAATCTTATTAGAAAGATACTTTTTTCACTTCAAATGTGTTAATCAATATCAAGCTATTTGAGAGTGCTAATAGTCAATTTATGTTTTACATGTACAAAAATAAAAAAACCATCATCCATGTTCATTCTTTACATCTTTGGGTTCCACCATTTCTCAGATTATACCAAATTTTAAACTTTAAGGAGGTCCACTATCAAGATAAGTTTTTTTAAGGTAATACCTCTGTAAACCTTTCCCTGTTTTCCACCACTGAACTTCTGGATGTATGTCTTGAGGACAGATAGTGGCTGGGAATAGGGTCTGAAAGCAAACGAATAGCAAATAATAATGATATTCATATAATAAATAAATATCCTGACAAACTATCAAAGCGACTGTACTATAGTGTGTTCCGTTAGGTCAAATGTTTGAAACAGTTTGCGAACATTCTATAACTAAACGGTCAATTCACTGCGAATGTAAACAATCAATAGCGAATGGACTTGGGAGGCAGTTTGCTTTAAAGATATTTTAACAGGGTGGGGCCAAAAAATGGAAGGAGAGCCTCCATGCTATTTTGCTTTAGCGAAATCCCTATGCAAAATTATATCCCTGATTTTGAAATGTTCTGATTTTACAGACAGCTCCAGTATACCATGTGGTCGTTCTTCTGAGCGGTCGGTGTCAGCTTGAGGGCCCTGGGCTCCGATGGGACTGTGACCCCCAAAGTCTGGAAGGGGTTCGGCCCTCGGGGACCTGTCAGTGTTGATAGGGGTCACATCTGTAGCATCAGAGACTTCTGAAAGAAAACGACGGCTTTTTCATTTATACATTTATGATGTGTACTAAATGAAAAACACTTTTTTACCAGGTCATTTTACCTAAATCTGAAGAAAAATCCTAAAATGAAAATACTTATATGAGGCTATTAAGTGATAATATTTTAAACAACTAATGTCACAGAAAAATGCAGGAAATTATAGAAATTGAGTATAAATGATAAATGTTTATTTTTTTTTGTTTTTAGAATTTTGATAATTGATAAAAGTTGTATACGAAAAAAAACAACATGTGCTTGGTTCATTTATCCTTGCCTTGCTGGAGAGCTTTATGATAGCTAAAAATAGGATTAAATTTATAAAATCATGGCCCCTCATATTCGCTGACGACTAATTAATCATCGTTCTGGGAAAACTGGGCTTAATGCATGTGCATAAAGTGTCGTCCCAGATTTGCCTGTGCAGTCTGCACAGGCTAATCAGGGACAAAACTTTCTGTCTAAACTAGATTTTTGCTAAGAAGAGACCTCTATTAACCAAAAATTTAAATAAAAGTGGACTGCACAGGCTTAATCATGGACGCCACTTTACGCACACGCATTAAGCCCAGTTTCCCCAGAGCTCGGCTGAAAAAAAGTACAATTACCATCGTCCTCTCTCCTCCAGGACTGAGAAACAGGCTGCCTGCGAGGCCCCGAGTGCTGACTGCTCTGTAGGAAAGACTCACGAAAGTCTGTCAACGTGGCGGGCAACTGGCGGGGGTCATACTTTGGCACAACCACCGCAAACTTCAACAACTCATCATACTCATCCTGCAAAACAGATTGGACAATATTACTTTAATAATACATATATTTTTTTTTTTATATCTTCCCCTAGTCAACTTTGAAGCGTATTAAAGAAGATTAAATTACTAAGGGTTCTTTTTGGTTTTACGAAAAGTATAGTATAAAGATATTTTTTAAGCTAAATTACCTTGATGGCCGAAGAATATTGAGACACTATGAGCCAGTTTAATGTTAACAACAAAAACTGTGTGTCCTTGGTGACAATATTGAGAACATTCACAGAGTGGGGATCGAACCCGAGACCGCCTGACCACTAGGTGGACACCATATAGACTACGCAATCATAATCTTATAAAAAGACATGGGTATGTCTGGTGTCACCTAATTCACATGAAAAAGGATGATAAGATACCACTCTTTAAATTGCTAAAACTACAAAGAATTTTGACAAGTTGTCATAGATTTAAATAATAGAAAATGCAATTGAATACTTAACTGATCAGTCTGTTTTTGTTATAAGAGATATATGTAAAGATAAAAGCTGATGATCTATTTCCTGCAGACAAGTTTTCATTAAGACCAGAGGGGCAGACAAATCATCCTGCCTCTATTACCATATGATATTATCTGGATACTAATCCATCTACTTCAAAACTGAGTAAAACCACTGCAAT
>VMBQ01016963.1:0-10211 GCA_007657795.1 Dreissena rostriformis | reverse complement strand
AAGCGCCTATTTTGTGAAATCTTTATGTCAAAAACCATTTGGCCTAGGGCTACCCAATTTGGTATGCAGTAATGTCTTAAAGTCCTCTACCAAGTTTGTTCAAATTATGCCCTTAGGGTAAATTTGACCCTGACCCCAGGGTCACAAAACTGAACATTATATACCCTTACATCTTGCTTATTTTTTTTATTTTTTTTTAATATTCTTGGCCTTAACTCTAGGACCTAGGGCTACCTTGGGGTTAAATTTGACCCAGCCCAGGGGGGGTCATAAAAGTGAAATGTGCTTAAATAAGGCACGCAGCTTTGATATTTGATATATGACAAAGACTGTTCAAATCATGCCACTGGGCAAGCTCATATCACAGGTGAGCGATCTAGGGCCATCTTGGCCCTCTTGTTTCTTTTACCGGTACTTTAAATTGAAAAAAATAAATACATGTCTCTCATTAATTTTCTTCAAAATGTTCCTAAGCAAAATTAAAATAAACATGTAATCGTGATCATCTTGAATACCTCCTTTAGTACTGTAGTTATATATTTTTTAACATCAATAAAGTCAGTGTGATGTAAATTACATTATCCTGATACACACAATTAGACAGTTAAATATATCTGTAAAGATCAGGTATTTGTAACCACGAATTAATGTAACTACATTATATGTTGCTATTAAAACTGTAAGAGGGTTAAAGCATTAGCTTTAAGTAGCTTGATTGCACCTGTCGTTACTTGATAAATGTAAATCACATATTCTCGTGCATATACATATAAACACATCCATTCAGTATTATTTTATTCAAGTTTGTATCGCTTTATAGTTTGTTAATTACAAATTAACACTAGTAATTACACTAGCAATTCAACAAGACGAAAGCAATATTAAGCACTAAGCATGTTGCAAGGCATGACACAACATGAAATTTATCAAATGCAACATGACAATTTGTCATTTGTTTTTCATATAAAGCGGATAACCAGAAATATCGGGATTATTAAACTCTAAGCAATGTATGACTAGCAAATCACTACAAAGTTAAAACGTTATCTGTCAGTGTCTTTCGTAAGTCCGTCTTTGCCTGTCAGTCACGAAGCCCATTAATTATTTACACACCTGAGTAAATTGGAATGGTCAATAGATTTTTGTTGACTTTACGCAGTTAAATTATTCGTAAGATTTATTAAAAATGGAAATGACGTGTTGATCAGATATAATGTTTTGCGCACTAAGAGAGCGAGAGAGAGAGACAGATCTAAGGGCCATGTCCAGAAAAGCATCTCTATAAGGTTTGAGTTTGATTTTGGTTGATTGATTACTTGATTAATGCGTTGATAAATCTATTGATTGATCATAACGTTCATAAATCTTCCAGGGGCTTGTATTATAAGTGGTCGGGCACATTAGAAGACAAAAGAATGCTTCTTGATGCCCTTGGAAGCCTCATGTGGGCTGGCTCAAAGGCTTACAACTTCCAATCACTGGAGGTCAAGCTCAAAAAAGCACTGAACTCTTTTGTCATTGTATTGCATGGTGTTCATGGTGCAGGGCCGATTCCAGAGATTACTTGTCATTTTATATATTTTAGGGGTCCTTTGCTATTTTTTTTTTATTATGTCCCTAGGTTTGAAACTGGCTATGCCCCAGAGGTATATTCATTAAATATTGACTTGCATAGTAAATAATTTCAAAATGTTTTCTCTTAATTAAACCCAGGCTTTAATAAATACTAGTATATGGTGGGTAAATTAACAAAGTATGGTTTTTCCTCTTCATCATGCCTGTGGGGTCAAACTAACCAAGCCCAATGGATCATTTGATTCATATAGACTTGCATATTAAAAAGCTTAATCAATTAAGAGCCAGGGCTTTTTTTCCCCTTTTTGGGAAGATAGCCCATGGCTTTGGAATTGGGAATTTTATCGGCATTTTCAAGAAATTGNGAAAATATTATTATTTTTTTTAATTGGGAATTTTTTTCCAAATTTTGGGAAAAAAGTATACCTTTTGCCATTGGGAACATAGCCGTTATTCGGCTATAAAATCGGGCCAAAAAAAGCCCTGAGAGCAATCTAATGAACACTCTATAATGTGACATTTATTGCCTGATCTTCATGAAATTGGTTTTAACATCAAGTCAGAATGAAATTTCAGCAAGTTTGAAAGTGGGTCACTTGTTAACAAATACTTTGTCACTGGGGCAAATAAAATAAAATGCATTTGAACACTTCAGAGGGCACATTTATTATCTTCAAGAAGATTGATGAGAGATTTTGTCCCAATCATATCTTTTAAGTATTCAAAATCAGTGTCAATTGGGATAAAAAAAAGCTACTTAACTATGGCATATTAAAAATAAAAGCTTGTGAGCCCTCAATAATTTACATTTGTTTGCACAATTGTCATGTTCTTATGATTTCTTCTGCAAATCACTAGTGAGACATGGTTCCTGTCAATTGAAAACCCTGGTCAACATATGGCAAGAAATATTTTCCTTATTTGCTCATACAGTTTTGTTTTGTTTTTCATTCGAATTTGGGTCGGGTAGGGAGACCCATTCCCTAAAGTATATATTTTCCCAAATGGGACCTAAAAATTCCCATTTGAAGTTTTCCCCAAAAATATATATAAAAATTTATTTAGTCTCAAAATTGAGTTAAACTCCCATCCAGTTCTATAAGTTAAACCCTAGTAAATGTTATATTGAAATCACTTTATACTTTAAAAAATATTTTTTAGCAAAATATAAAAACACCGATATCCCCATTTTTAATTTTAAGTCAAAAGAACACGATTTTACCTCCCAATCCAAAGGGACCCGACCCTATTCCCAAATTTGTGAAGAACAAAAAATGCTGTAATAATAAGCATTTTAACATCCTTGTTATCACATGTTTCACCCACTCATGGTGAAAATCTCTCAGTACAATTAATAAATGGGTTGTTATGTTACTAGGGCATAGTCAGAAAATGTTTGTGGTTTGTTCAAAATCATGACTGCCAGGAGTTGGGAGTATTTTTATGCCCCCGGTAAGGTGGCATATAGTGATCGCACTGTCCGTCTGTCCGTCATTCTGAAATTCCGTCACACTTTGCGTTTAGGTTTCGAAAAATGCTCATAACTTCTATGTCCCTTGAGATATAACCTTCATATTTGGTATGCATGTGTATATGGACAAGGCCTTTCCATACGCACAAAAATTTTGACCACTGTGACCTTGACCTTGAAGTAAGGGGTCTGCGTTCAGGTTTCAAAATCTGCCTTTAGGTTTCGAAAAATGCTCATAACTTATATGTCCCTCGAGATATTACCTTCATATTTGATATGCATGTGTATATTGGCAAGGCCTTTCCATATGCACAAATATTTTGACCCCTGTGACCTTGGCCTTGAAGAAAGAGTCTGCGTTTAGGTTTCAAAATCTGCGTTTAGGTTTCGAAAAATGCTCATAATTTCTATGTCCCTTGAGATATAACCTTCATATTTGGTATGCATGTGTATATGGACAAGGCCTTTCCATACGCACACAAATTTTGACCCCTGTGACCTTGACCTTGAAGTAGGGGTCTGCGTTTAGGTTTCAAAATCTGCGTTTAGGTTTCGAAAAATGCTCATAACTTCTATGTCCCTTGAGATATAACCTTCATATTTGGTATGCGTGTGTATATGGACAAGGCTTTTCCATATGGATGGACACAAATTTTGACCCCTGTGACCTTGAAGCAAGGGTCTGGGTGTAGGTTTCAAAATCTGCGTTTAGGTTTCGAAAAATGCTCATTACTTCTATGTCCCTTGAGATATAACCTTCATATTTGGTATGCATGTGTATATAGACAAGGCCTTTCCATACGCACAAAATTTTTGACCCCTGTGACCTTGACCTTCAAGTGAGGGTCTGCGTTTAGGTTTCAAAATCTGCGTTTAGATTTCAAAAAATGCTCATAACTTCTATGTCCCTTGAGATATTACCTTCATATTTGGTATGCATGTCTATATTGACAAGGCCTTTCCATATGCACACAAATTTTGACCCCTGTGACCTTGACCTTCAGGTAAGGGTCTGCGTTATGGTTTCAAAATCTGCGTTTAGGTTTCAAAAAATGCTCATAACTTCTATGTCCCTTGAGATATAAACTTCATATTTGGTTTGCATGTGTATATGGACAAGGCCTTTCCATACGCACACAATTTTTGACCGTCTGTCCGTCTGTGTGTCTGTCCGAAACTTGTAACCTTGGTCATTACTCTTGCAATATTGAAGATAGCAACTTGATATTTGGCGTGCATGTGTATCTCATGAAGCTGCACATTTTGAGTGGTGAAAGTTCAAGGTCATCCTTCAAGGTCAAAGGTAAAAAAAAAATGCATCTGCATCTCATGGAGCTGCACATTTTGAGTGGTGAAAGGTCAAGGTCATCGTTCAAGGTCAAAGGTCTTTTTTTTTGTTTTTTTGTATCAAAGCGGCACAGTAGGGGGCATTGTGTTTCTGACAAACACATCTCTTGTTCCTTATAAGTTTGTTATGAAACACTAGTTAGTGACCACTTACTGCCCATAACAGTTAAATTCCTTGTGGTTTTAGTTGAGCCCCTTACGGCTTTTGAACCTCTTGTAATACTTACTAAGTACTGCTGACATTTCTTTTCAGGTTCAAGATGGTGCGTCCACAGAAATACGTGTCTATTGAAGGCAAAGAAGAGTGTCTTAAACAGTATCTTCATGAAGAATTTCTTAAAGCAGATATAACTAAAGCTCATTCAGTTCTTGGAGAAATATGTCTTCGTCTTTTCAATATGAACAATATCAAGTTGAGAAGATCAATTTTTTATAAGATTAGAGCTTTGAAAAGGTTATTTTCTGAAAAGGAGCCTCAAATTACAGATGAATGCGACACCATTTCAAAGACAAATGAAACATTAGAAGAAAGTTTGTTGGACATTTCAGAAATTAAAAATGACTTTGACAATCCTGAAATGGCCGACATCTCACCAAAAAGTAGAGAAGTGACCAAGACTGAAATACATAATGAAAGTGCCAATCCTGATGAAAGGATGTTGGACATCACAGAAATTAGTAATGAATTTGAAAATCCTGAAATGGCCGACATCTCACCAAAAAGTACAGAAATGACCAAGACTGAAATACATAATGAAAGTGCCAATCCTGATGAAAGGATGTTGGACCATCATTCAGAAGCAAAAGACCAAATTCTTAAAGAGTTTCATTTTCTTTTAGAATATCAGGAATGGAAGAAGATCCGGCCTTTAAAAGGAACCCACACCTTGTTAAAAGGATCGGGTTGGCCATCACTCTTTGCTGGGAAGTTTAACCAGATTATTCCAGGCTGTGTTCTTTCATTCAAGAACCATACAGTTTACGATGGTTCAAGAGGTGGTTACTTGAGGGCCAATGCTCATTGCAAGCATGAGGGTTGCGGGGTTTTTGTATTTGCCATGAATAAGAAGCCTCCAAAACGCTCAAGTGTACAGATTGTGGTGACTGTTACCCGGCCATATAAAAGACACTCTCGACTGGAAATTAAAAAAAGGCGTCTTCAAGGGAAGCAGAGAAAAGAGACCCAAAAAAGGCTGAAAACATCCAATCCTGCAAGGCTTTATTATGAAGTGCTAGGAAGGATGGACGGAGAGCAATTTGCCAGTGGAAATTTCACACAACCACAATCAAAAGAAGTACTGAGAAAGGCAAAAAGTGAGTGGAATTTAGCCAATGTGGAGCACACGGATCCTTTCACAGAACTATGTATTGTGGCATCAACCCTGCGAGACTGTATTCCTGGACAAACCAACAGCCTCAACTTGCGAGGATATGTTCAGTACATATCAGTACATCCATTTTCAACAATACTGTATTCATTTGAGTCCCTGATGGCGGCAAAGAACAATATACAGCATGGAGATGGAACATTTTACTTTGATGCCACCGTGGGTGTAGCTTTTTTGGCTGGAAAAAGTCGCCGCAAGTTGTTGTATTACGCTCTAGTACAAAAAGGAGTGATGAACTCTGTGGTACCTGTACTCGAGTTTCTCCTTGAAAATCAATCCACAGTTGCCATAGTCAACCCACTGATGCTTTTTTTCAATGAATTGAAAAAGTGCACAAAACACTGTTCACCTAAACGTGTGGAAATGGATTTTAGTTGGGCAATCATTCACAGTGTACTACAAGTACTGAACTGCACTACCATTCATGTGTATATCAAGTATTGTTACCAGCTGGTAACATCAAAGATTGCTGCTGACCCAAACACAACTGTTATACATATATGTTCAGCCCACATGGTTAAAACTTGCAGGGACTACATGCGGGATAAAGTTCCCAGCAAAGTCATCAGACAAAATGCCATCAAGGCATTCAGTCTCCTGCTGAATTGTACCGAACTGAATAAAATAGAAGATGTATGGCGGATCATTGTGGTGGTTTTTTCTTCCCGCTTCAAAACAAAACGTGTGGAGGATTCAATTAAGAGGTTCCAGGAGATGCCTGAAGAGGTGGAAGAGTTATCTCCTGATGAAGATCATGGTAAGAAAAAACATTTTGTATAAGGGATATATACTTTAAAATTGCTCAAACGACTGAATAATTCATATAGAATTGTACATCGTATAGATATGTAAGGTGGTCCTGTTACTAATTTAGGGATTAAGCTAAAGCATAATAGCAGGGATGGGGGGGGTCCATTTTTATGCCACACCCTGTTAAAATATTTTGCCCCTCTTCCTTGTTTGTGCACAACCCTG
Organism: Dreissena rostriformis; assembly: GCA_007657795.1. NCBI lineage: Eukaryota > Metazoa > Mollusca > Bivalvia > Myida > Dreissenidae > Dreissena > Dreissena rostriformis. Next base: position 3,455 of record VMBQ01016963.1, on the reverse strand, counting down.
TTCAAATATGTACACTCGGAGACTTTTCTAACGCAACACTTTTCAAACTTTAATATTTTTGTTATGAGTTAAGATTTGATTTACAATTTTAAATGTGATCATTTGACAACATTCTCAGCAAGCTCACGATAAAATCATACAGCCGTGACGATTGGATGCTTTAGCACGTGGTGTATGTATAGTTTTGTCTTTTTGCACGTGGAAATGGTAAAACACAATATTATTCTAAATTTATTTCAATTTCATCATTTTAGCTGGGTTCTTATACCAGAAAAAACATAAAATTAAATTTAAAAAATGTATGACTTGTATGAATACAGGTCTTTAACTGCGTCTTGAAAAAGTCCGTAAAACGGACCCAATCCCAAAGCAAAATTGTAAAATAAAAATCCCAATCTCTAAAAAAATAAATATAAAGAAGTGTCTTATGATTATTCTATCTCAATTTTATTTCATAAACATATTAATAAGTATACAACTATATTATATATAATGTTGTTATCATTATTTGAAATATAGGCCTAATGTGTCAATATTTTGTTTATAAAAAAAATCCCAATTTGGATCCATTTTGTCGATAAAAAATTCCCAAATTTGCCATTTTATCGATTTAAAAAATCCCAATTTGACCAAACTCCTTTTCCCAAAGTGGCTTGGGAAAGCCCTCCTGGACTATCCAGAAGTGCAACTGCGCATTTGTGCAAATTGCATGCTTCCTACCCACTTGCTAAATCTTCCGATCGTCGCGGATGAATGATTTTATCGTTAGCTATTAATAGCTAATGCACCGAATGTAGTCAAATGATCAAATCTACAATAAAAATGGAAATCATTACTTATAAGTGAGATATTCAAGTGTTAAAAGTGTTGCGTAAAAAAAGTCTCCAATACACTTGCAGGTAACCTGCAGTTCGCCAAATTATGCACTGTTGCGGTCCTGAATATTCAAATGAGCCATACATTTTTAATCCTGATATAAGAACCCACCTTAAATGATAAAATTGAAATACATTAAGAATAAAATTGAGTTTCACAATTTCCACGTCGTCGTGCAAAAAGATGAAACCATACATACACCACGTGCTAAAGCGCCCGATTGTCACAGTGACTTTTTTTGCTTTTATTTTTTACCAACTCTGCCTTTTGGATTGGGAAAACAAATAGCGCGATAAACCATGAAATTGGGAAAAAAAACGCGATAAACTGTGAAATTGGGAAAAATGAAGTATTATTAATGTGATTATAAATAACAGAATAACAGTTGTTTTTAAATGCATGTTTGACTGCATTTTTAAATTTATATTTAAAAGTGGGGCTTTACTTTCTCCTCTATACAATCAAAATAATGTTTCGTTAGTTAATATCGTTTCACATGCATTTTTAACTTGCAATAATCTATAGATTCTTAAATACACAATTTCCACATAGCCTCTTTCAAGGTATTGAATTTAAAACAGTAAATGACTTTTTTTATTAAACATCATATGGGGAAAATATTAACAAATATTCAAAACACACTTTAGTTTAGTCAAGTTACTGAGTTAAATCAATATATTCAATTTGTTTACCTTTCAATAAAGACAATATACATGTAATTGTATTGCAGTTCAGTCTTCAGTTTAATGCTAGGCCGTCGAAATTTGCCAGTTTGCTATAAATAGCACAGTTTGACTTCAATTGTCTATCAAAAAGTATTGTTTTAAGATATTCCATTTACAAGATGCGATGAGACCCGGGCAGTGTTCCAGATAGGCCTAAATGGAAGGGCGCCACACCCTGCCCCGCCATGCCGTTCCGAGGCCCCGCCCTGCTTTTTTTTTAGACATATTTAAGTTTATAAATCTCTGAGTACATTGTTATTAATTTATTCGTCATTGTAGACATTTTTATGCCCCCGAAGGTGGGCATACAGTGATCGCACTGTCCGTCTGTCTGTCTGTCCGTCTGAAATTCCGTAACACTTTGTGTTAAGGTTTCGAAAAATGTGGAAAAACACTTTGCGTTAAGGTTTAGAAAAATGTGTAAAAGGGGGGCATATGTCATCCTATTTTGACAAGCCTTGTTTTTGCATGGTTTAATACAAATAGAAATAAAGTGTTAATAATATAAAAATTAAAATGCAACGAGAGCATTCCGGATATGATCGCGCACTCTAAAGTGCCCTTTTGACGATATACCACATGCTTGAAAATGACCTTTTGACAAAAAAGCCCGGCCCCCCCCCCTGCCCTTTTCAAATCTTAGCTGGAGCACGTCCCGCGTCATGCGAAAATGGGTCTTATGCCATATGAATTGCTAAAGCCCAGCCTGCGAATCTTGCAGTCTGGTCAGGAGATCCTGTATGAGACCATGAACCCGTGTGATTTAATAGCGGACAGTGTAGCTCCTTACCAGACTGCGCAATTGCGCAGGCTGGGCTTGAGCTACGCTTGGCAAAATGCCATAAGACCCATTTTCGCATGGGGTGGCTCTTTTAGTGTGATTGTTGTGAGGGTCAAAAGAAAGCTGCAAGAAAATCAAATATTTACATTCAATATATTTAGATGATGAAGAATTAAACTCATATAAGCTTTTTGGGGAAACACATTTTATGTGATCTCCCTTATAATTATTATAATTCTATGAACACTATTGTGTGGATTGAATATACTGTACGTTCCTTTGTACAATTTGCATTTTTTTTTACCTCAAAATTTAAAATTAAAGAGTTGGTGCGCGTGATACATTGATACAACCCTTTCCTGCATGTTTAAACGCTAAAATTTCATATGAAATTAAATTGTAAATAGACGCCATTTTCCAGAATACTACACCCTAAGAAGAAGAAGAAGAATAAGAAATATATAAAAATAAAGTGCTATGCAACGCATGCTCCCGATCATATAAACAATTCTAATTTGAAGAATATAGAATAAAGCTTTCAAGTGAGGGGTATAAACTGATTGCGAAATAGTAAAATGGCGTCCATTTTCAGCCCGATTTAATGTATTGAATTTTTTTTTCTCCTTTTTGGCACTAAAAAAACAGGTCCGTGTTATACATGGACATTGGTTGTGCGTTATACACGGTAAAATACATGCACATAATAACACATCTGTCATGCGGTGAATATGCCACTGACCAGTGGAAAAACAATAACAATAAAACCTTTGTTTTCAAATTAATTATTAATTTGAAACGTAATTTATTTTATAGTCAGGATAAACGCTGAAGATCTTTTTTTTAAACATATTTCTTTTAGTAGTTATTTTCTGGTTAATACAGGAACACCTTTTGTGTTTTTTTTGGCTTTTGACATTTTTATAGAAAAACATACACTTTGCTTGATATTAACATTATTCTGTATTTTCTAAAGAACTAACCTTATGGATATATAATTCATAATGGATGCCGATGAATGACAGGGCCCTCAATCTGTCAAATCTACGGCCGAAATTCGGCCGCATTCCCCCCCC